>JADLZN010005852.1:0-82593 GCA_018155175.1 Sinocyclocheilus anophthalmus
TCGCACTGGGCATTACGTTAAAAGTTGGGTAATCACTACATTAAATGCTCTCAATAAGAAAAATAAACTGCCAAAATGAGAAAAATGCAGCATTTAGCCTAACTATGCTATGATAGCAATTTCCAGTTTACTGCACATACCAAGGCCGCTTGTCTAAATGTCGTGATAGCAGGCTATTGTTACATGATATGGCTTATACATTAACTTAAATAAATATAAAAGGATATATTTCTTAAGTAAAATTAAGTGAACTTACCAGGAATTATGAATAAAGCCTCTTCAATCGTTCTCAAGCTGCTCCAGTCGGCTGGATTTCAGATTTGAATGAAGCGCACGCAATCCCATGATGCCACACTACAGTAAGTTAGTGTAAAAACCAGGAGCTACAGTGACAACACCTGCTTCTTGTAAAAGAATTACAGTCGACGTGGACATATACTGTTAACAACTGTAAAACCTTATTTGACCCATAATGCATTGCGAATTACAGCTACATCTTGTAAAATGTTTCAACAGTAATATTCTGTAAAATTTTACTGTAGAAACTACAGCAATTTTTTACAGTGTGCATGAAAGGCAATATTGGAAATGGCATAATAGGGGCTGTTACGACCCCGGTCTAGGTAAGGACCGCAACATAAACGACACAACAATGAATGGCTGTTTAAGTACTCATTTTAATTATCTTAGTTGATCTTCTGATCAATCTTTTCATGCAGACATACAGAGCAATGATCATAGCGAGCATAAAAAGTGGCAGTCAGAGTGAGAGCAAGAGTGAGAGCGCCCTTCAGCGAGATCCGGGGGAATTTAAAGTACACGTCTCGTCTCTGGTCCACCCACCAGCAGTCTCTCATTAAGCCTTGGACCAATCCTGGAGGAGACAACAGGAACACATCCACAGCATACAATACATCTTAGACGTAACAGGGGCACTTTAAGATCAGTCGTACAATCGTTTTTACGAACTACTTAGGCTTATGAAGCTTTTGGGAAACGCAGCCCTGATCATTTCGCGTCTTCTTGTGCTTGAACGAACAAATACACCTTGCCAGTTTTAACATGCAATCTCAAAAATATGCTAAAGAGCTTAATTCAGCACATGCGCACGCATGGAGCCGAGTCTCACAGCTTCATATAACACCGAATTGAGTTAATGGACAAATACTTACAAAATTATGTCAAAATACTCGTCTTGGTGAGTATCATCGAAAAACTGTCAGTTATGTTTTAAGTGAACACTGTAAAAAATGTTACTAAGCATTTCTCACACATTGCATTAAATTACAATATTATTTAGGGTCACTTGGATTGTAAAGCGACAGATATCTATTTCATTACAACTTAAAGAAACAATATTATTAACTTACTGAACCGTTTGGGGGCCATTTTCCAAAGCCAATTAAACAGTTTGTTAAGCATTTGGAGCCACACTATGACTGCTAGAGGCTGGAATATTGCTAGCTGTTAATTCTGAAAGGAATATAGGTGTTATTGGTTAGCTTGTCCTACTATACAATTATTGCATCACATATTTCACAAGAGTCACTCTGGGTTAGAGCCTGATGAACATAAGACATTTCAGTAAAGCACATATTTACAGTTTTAAAGCAGGGATACATAGCCTAAACATATTTTATGACGCGTTAGGGCAATAAAGTCTATACTGTAAATGACTGAAACAGACGTGGAGCCAGACAATCAGTCCGCATTTTCAAGCGGAGAAAATAGCTTTGTAATCTTGGACAGTAAACAAATACCCCAGAAAATTTGCGATATGGCCAGGTACAAATTACTCCCAAAAAGTAACTTGAAGAAATGTATGTATTTATAATGACATGTATTAAAGACTATTTACTGATCATAGTTTCAGCATTTGATTAATTATTTTTAATTTTTGGTATTATAGTGCTAGGTGCTTGGATTATACTAAATTGTAGTCTGCTACTAATTCCAAATTACATGACCAGAAATTGTAGTTGTAGTAAACATTACTTTTTGACCTACACTCTTAAAAATAAAGGTGCTTCACGATGCGATAGAAGAACCTTTTTGTCTAAATGGTTCCATAAAGAACCTTTAACATCCATCAGGAACCTTTCTGTTCCACAAAAGGTTCTTTGGGGCGAAAAAGGTTCTTCAGATTATTAAAAAGTTAAGAAAGAGATGGTTCTTTAAAGAATCTTTGACTGGATGGTTCTTTGTGGAACCAAAAATGGTTCTTCTATGGCATCGCTTGAAGAACCTTTTGAAGCACCTTTATTTTTAAGAGTGTAAGTCGTTTATCACATTGATTTAAATAGGATAGCCCCATATTGTACCATATTGATATACAAATAGAAAGAGAAATATATACATTCTATTCATTGTTATTAACAACATGAAGTGCATTAAATATTGCATTAAGTCAAGGTTTGCCAAACGGGTTCTTGAAGGAACTGCAGGGGGTTCGTAAGTTTAATGAAAAGCTAACAATTAATTAAATCATAAAAACTTAAAATTAAATAAATATTGTAGCGTCTGGACCACCCAAACACAATATATATTTTGTTAGCTATAATTAACAAATACTCTGTAACACCCCAGAAAGCCGAACAGGCCCCTGGTTCCATGGTAACCTGACCCTCGTTTCAGTTCCGACTCCCTGGAATTAGGTGAAGAAAATCCCCTCCTTGCCCCATAAGGAATCCACAAGGAATGGACTGTTCTCTAATTTATTCATAGGAAAACCTTTCTTTGAATGAACAGTGTATCCTTCAGGTCATTGTGTACTGTATATTATTGTCATCGTGTATTTTTTCTTTGATATTTTTAGACTATTTTAGTATGCTTGTGAGGGAACCCATTCCTGATCATCCGTTTTCACTATATGTAATCTTACCTTGTTTTGTATCTATGAATTTGCCTTCTTATGAACGAAACAAGCGTGTATATTATATGTTGTTACATAAAAAAAAAAAATAAAAAACATAGGCAATATATATTAGGGCCCCGAGAATCGTTAGTAATTTCGATTTAAGTCCATTTTCAAATTTTGTACCAAAAAAAAAAACAAAAACCCCATGCTTAGATAACAAAGGGTCGTAAACCCTCCAGCAATTGCCCCCTCCCGCTCGGAATTTCCATTTTGCTCATTGGACAAGCCCATCTTGAAAGGCGGGGATCTTCTCCGACCTTAAAGGCCACACTTCATGTGACCCGCCCCAGTCTGTGGTTCGGTCAGAAGCTAAGAAAATGTGAGGGAACGCTTCAGGATACCAAAGCATTGTGCCAGGCCTTTCTTCGGCCTTGTCCTTTCCATTTCAATCAAGATTCTCTGACTCAAGACTGGTTCTTTCTCATCAACTAACTTCAGCAAAAGATCAACTAGAAACCTTAAGAGTGCATCAGGAATCTCTTTCAGACAGACGAGACTTGCAAGTTTTCAAACTTAGTCTTATTAATTGATATTTTAAGTATCAGTTACACCTTTTTACAAGGTGTGTTTGAACTGAGAATCTGACGTATCCCCAGGTTTAGATCTGCTGAATATGCAAAGTGTTCCATAAAATTCATTCTTATGCCTCTTTCTGTACTGAGTTAAACTTTAACCCTTTCCTATACCAACTGTATGTGTGTGTGTGTGTGTATGTGTATGTTAGACCAGTTTATGTGTGTATGTAGGATGTTAGACCAGTTTATGTGTTTATGTAGTATGTTAGACTAGTTTAAGTGTTTATGTAGTTAATAAAACCTTACTTGTATCACACTTGACGTGTTCATTGTTTGCTCTTAACCGGAGTCACTAATCATGCAGATTTACTTTACAAGCTTTTGTAGAATTGTACAGTGAGGAAGTTATTTCCCTTAACCAGGAAGTTAACGTTCTTGGAATTGACAAGACAGTTGACCCTGAGAGGTCAGCTAAATATCTACAGCGGATCTAAAATATGAATAGTTAATTATAACTAGTTATGGTTAATTATTCATATTTCCTGTCATGAGCTGATTCGTTACACGATTTTAAAATAACAACAATCAAAACAAAACACTTACCAAAAAAAGGTGAAATATTTTATTTGTTTACCTGCATGTTATGTGACCATTAAACAATTTGAACATGCAAATGTGTTATTTAATAATTAACTGACTACCTTAAAATTTCAGGGGGGGGTACTTTTGTAAATGTGGTGAAAGACGTTCAGATGACAAAAAAAGTTTGGGAATCTCTGCGTTACATGTAAATAAGAAATAACATAAATGCATGCATTTTAATGTTTTTGAAAGACAGTATTAATGGTAATAACCATAATTCAATGAGTCATAATTCAAATCAAAATTAATGTAGATCAGTAATTGATGCACTGTTGAAATGTTGAGAAAACACTTCTTAAAAGTGAAATTTTTTTTGTAAAGCCACCTGACCAGTGACTGGTCTTTGTGTGAATGTCCACAAAACTGGAAGATTTTCTGAATGTATTATAAGCGGTAGGCTATTTTAGAAAGAAAAAAATTAAACGACAGAAATGAAAAATTAGGGAGAATCAATCATTTTTGAATAACAGTATGAAATAATGTAATTAATAAAAGTAGCTGTAGCCTGATTACAATGATTTAATTTTAAATGAAATATAATCTAATTACAAGTACTTAATTTTTGGAATCTGATTATGTAATCCTGATTACATGTATTCACATACCCAGCACTAGATTAATAGAAGAGTTTACGTGTGAAGTTAGGATCGTTCCTTACCTTATTTTAATGTGCATTTTCTAAAAATATAGGCGTAATTTACGGGTCACTTTTTACCAGGGTCAGTATTGACCCCATCACTTTTTTGAAACATCTCGTCACGGACGCACCGGCAGATGGAACATATCCAGCTGACGGTCGTTTCTGGTTATGATCTGGTGCGGGAATCTGTTGTTTCTGACATCATGCTGAATGTTCATTACGATGTTATCAGTGAAGGAACTTTCTCTTGTGGCTCGTGCACAGTCTTCAGTCTATCTCTTAAAATAAGTTGCGGAGGACTGTCTTTTAATTCCAGTTAAATAACAAACAAAGTAACCACAAACATTCCTGCTTTTATATATATACATATATATATGTATATATATATATATATATCGCTAGTAATTCGATTAGTAGCCTATAAATTCATTGCATGATGTTTTATGCATCAGTTAATGAAGACAGTGATCGGCCAACTTAACATTGCTCTCTACCTGTTCATTCAATTATTCAAATGGGATTAAACATAGCAAGAAGCCTATTTAGACAAAAAAAATTTTTTGTATGATAATGCATAGGGATCCTTGGGCATACTCTGGGAAAAATTTAGAAAATTTAACTCGTAAAGGGCCATTTTTACATGTTCCTTAACAAGAGGCACTGAAGAGTGCAAAGTCTGCAACTACGGTGTGTATCCCTTACCAAAAAGTAGTATACTTCAAGTTTATTTTAGTAAGTATACTTAAGTAAAGTTCAAGTATATTTTTAAGTATACTTTATGTAGTAAGTATACAAATATCAGTGTACTAGTAGTATACTTGTAAGTGTACTATTTCAATACTCCTTGGGACTAAATTGGCCCACTTTCTAGTATATAAAAGTATACTTTTAAGTATACTTTAAGTATAACAGTATTAAAATTTGAGTACACAACTAGTTTAAAAATGTTTAGTTTGTACTACAACTATACTAAAAGTGGACTTATATGAATACTGATAGTTTTCTTATTAAATACTTGTAGTAGCATTTTAGTACTTTTTGAAGTATAGTCTCAGTAAACTACTAGTTTAGTAGTTTTATACTGCAAGTATACTCGTAAGTTTTCTTTAAGTGTACTTTACATCATACTTTAAGTATACTACTATGTCCCTATTTAGGTATTAATTTGTATATATTTTGTTACATGAATATCTTAACATACAAAACATCAAAAGAACAGGGTATCTGCTTGTAAACAAAAACATTTTATTCTAGCTTCATGCATTCTTTTTTTAAACACTTGAATGTGGATGTTTCATAAATAAAAAATAAAGAAATAAACAACATTTTGAACAAAAAGCTGAAAAAAGACTATGAATTGGATTCAGAATGATAATCAAAACGTAGATAAAGTCGATCAACACCCCAAAGCTTGACAGTTATTATTACCTCTTCATTGGTCGACATTTTATTCCATAACGTTACACAGTTTTGATGCTGTTTTATGTCTGATGATCGTGTTAGAATACATGTGGAAGCATCTGTTGTTTCGGTTTCTTCTTCACTTGTGTTTTTTGGAAATTCTGTACAGAAGATGTGTACTAGCACCCCCTACAGTATAACAATGAAAACACAGATTCTAGGAGCACAATTATAGCTAAAATATATTTAGACTTTTTCTAAGTATAAGTCAAGTATACTTAAATGTCATTTTAAGTATATTTCTGAGAAGTACATAAAGCCCCTTTCTGAGAAGCACATCAAAAGTAGACTAAAAGCTATACTTCCCTATTTTTTAGTTTAAAAGAAGTATACTAATAGCACACTTGAATAAACTTATTTTTCGTAAGGATATACTGAATTAATATGAAGGAATTTTCAGAGGTTTTTTTAACAGGTGTTTTACCTTTCTTTTCAATGTTGCACTGCAATGAGCTATGTTTTAGAGTTAACAAAATGTTCGTATAAAATTAATTGAGTACAACATGAAAATTGTGAACTATAGATTCTCTGCTGAAATGTAAATGAAACATTAGCTATGCAGTATATATTCACTGTAAATCGGTATTACAAAATTGTATTACAGAATTGTATTTGTTTTGTTGCAGATTGCTTGAGATTTGGTTGTCATTAAATATCTTGGAGTTTGATTGTTGTTTACTGCGATGTGCTTTTGCTTTTCTTCTCTTCCAGCAGCACCCGGGAATTGCTCTATAATTTCTAGCTTGAAATCCTTATTTTAGACTGATTTTGAAATCAAGTTTGATCTAGCATTGTTTTTAAAAAAAAAAAAAAACGGAAAAATAACTTTTTTTCTTCTTTTCTCTTTTATTTTAAATTGTAGTCTAAACTCTGTTAAATTATCTCTTAATTAAATACTTTTATACGGCATTTTTTGTTTTCTTAAATTACATATGTAAAATTCAAAAAAATCCATAATTAATACAATAACAGCAACAGGCCAAAACAAAAAAAAACATAGAATTAAAGTAAATGCTCCTTATTTAAATAAGATGAGAACAGTGTATGTAAAAATAATTTACAGGTATTTCCTGAATTATTACGATCAAACACCTTTACTGTAAATAATAATAAAAAAAAAAAAAAAAATTTAACTTCACATGACTGTCAGCAATAAAACATTAAACAATAACAGATCTCTCTAGATCTCAGCATCTTCACTTATTACAATCCAGTCTGACTTTATTTCTGTCATACAAAACTTCTTATTAAGACTTAACGGAGGTTTAGATGTTGTTGTTTTATTGAAAATAATAATGTTTGAAGTCACCGTTGTGGAGATAAACGTTTGCTTTAGATGGGCTCTTGACCCTTAACTTTTATCTTCATTTTTTCTGGCTGTTGTAACTGTGGTTTTCTAAAGGACATTTGTTATAAGAAAACTTGTAAGAGACATTCTGATCAGATGAAGCTGGGTGCTTATCGATGAGGATTCAGTCATCATACAGTGGTCTGATTCACTGACCTCATCCAGGGTCTCTGAATCTGTTAGCTGTTAGTTTTGCATTATTTACAGAAGTCTTGGGTGTTATGATAGTTGGATATTCAGATTTGTTTTTGGTTTAAATTCATTAGAAAGTGTTTTGAAGTGTCTTTTTGACTCACACAAACACCAAGAATCAGCGCAGCAATGGTGACAACAAAAATCTGTTTTGTGACGTTCAGAGTTGATCTGTTTATCTGAAAGCAGCATAGAATTTTATGCAGTGGCATTTTAGGACTACGAAAATGTTAAATTAATAGGCTAAATCTAAATAATATACTCACAGACTAGACTCTGGATGAGATCAGTGAATCAAGCCACTATAAGATGATAGCATCCTCATCAATAAGCACCCAGCTTCATCTGATCAGATTTTTCTCGCTAGATTTAACAAATGTGCTTTCGAAACACAATTATAGCAGCCAGAGAAAAACTAATGTTAAAAAGTCAAGGGCACAACTAAAGCAAACGCTTATCTCCACAACAGTGACATCAAACTTTATTATGTCCAATAAAACAACAACATCTAAACCTCTGTTAATTCTCAATAAGAAATTTAGTATGGAAGAAAAATAAGGTGTATAAAACACAAAACAATGAACTAAAGAGGCTAGACAAAATGACAACGAACACAAACCAGAAAAAAAGTGAAAAAAGCAACACCTCAGTTAAACTGTATCAGATAACCTCACCTTGTCTCTCACGTGAAGTTTAGACCTACACTGGCATAATTGCTCCTTGTTTCATTTTTTTTTGGCCCAAAACTATGTCCCACAGGCTGGACAGGAATCAGAGTTCCAAGTTTGTTTTCTGTGCTGCTGGAATCATCATAAATTGCCCATTCTCTTACAGACTACTATGATTATTGAAATTATACGGCTATAGGGTGTTTTTGCCGCAGGCTTCATTCCTATCAAGGGATAATCAGTGCTTAGTTTCTTGCAGTTGCTGTTCACAGAAGAGTCTGGCTGATCATCAGGCAAACTGAGGCAGTAATCCGATGGAATGTGAGCCTGACTGAGCATAAAGATGTGGCCTTTATAGAACAACAAAAGCAGGCGCCCAGTAGATTGCTTGGACAACAAATGTACCACTCGTGAATTTACAAACTAATTGAAATACTACGTTAGTTTTTCGTAAACCGCATAAACACGTGCGCAATTACATCTTTTTTATTTGAGGTTTTTAATCCTAAATTATCTGAATAGAAGACTTGTGTCTATAAGGCCTACGTACACGTATAATCCAGTTGCAAAATGGGTTGAATCTGGATCTTATAATAGAGACTCGGTAAGTATTTGGTAAAATCGTTTTGGGAGTTAAGGGTGCGGTGCGGAAATGCGGTCCGACAGCCTCATCTGCTATTAAATATTTTCATGGACAGACGATAAATCGGCATCGCAATTGGAAACTTACCATGAGTTGTTTTTGGCTTCATCTTCAGAAATTTTATGAGAGGAAATGAAAAAATAGTTATTTAAACAGCACTGGATAGCAAAGCAACTACCAGACTAAAGCCACACAAATATTGAGTCTTACAGAAATTTCACAATTATTTCGTGGTAGGCTACTTGAAGCATGAGTTGATTTCGTTGAATACAGTGATGTCGTTTGTATAAGACTGATAACTTGGTAATTTCTTGGTAAAAGTATTTTAGTACTTGATATCTATTAATAGCCTATACTGCAGTGAAAGGGCACAGCAAAAAGTATACCCAAAAAGTTATGAGTGGACAGAGGAATGATGTGTTACATTATCATCATCATCATTATTATTATAATTATTATTATATTTTTTCTAAGAACATTGAGAGAAAAAATCTCAGTACCATCTCATTGTGCTATGAATTAATAGGCTTTAAATGTTCTGAAGGTAGAGCAGTAGCCTATTCTTTTGAGGAAAATATGCGACTTGACTGGATTCAATAATTAACAGGAAATAAAGTATTGTCTTACATTCATCACAACTTTATTAAAGATATATTTACGTTATTTTCAAACATTGTATTCATAACGTCTGTTATAGCTAATATTCCAAATTTTGAAAAGAAAAAAAAATCTGAGAATAGGTTTTTACACCGTATTGTTTCTGCACGAACACGAAGAAAATGAATGCATAAAACAGTACTTTTTTTTTACGCAAAGCTACACAAATGTTCATCAAAAGTATTTGGATCTAATATATTTACAAACATTTACAATGCACTTAATGTTACCTGTTTTACAGTTCATGATAATACAATATTTGACATTTCCGTAACTTTGGTCAAAGTCTGCATCCATAGCCCCTCATGTGCACTTCTCAATATACAAGGTATACGAATAAATAATATGCTTTTAGAAAATCCCAAGAATAAATCAAAACCCACTGAAGAAAAATATTTTGTAGCTGTCTGATTTTTAACTGTACATGTGTAATTATGACATAAGAATGCCATTTCTAGAAATAAACAAGTTTCCAAAATTTTGGGAAAAGGAGAGACAAAACACGCATCGCATCTAATTGATTTTTTTTGTGTGTATGTGTGTGTGTGTGTTAATAAAGTATCAATTATGAAAGTTCGATAGGTAGTTATCAGGTAGTAGAACATTATTTCAGATTGAATGCTGACCTTTTAATAAGGTGATAAGGCCGTCAGTCATGCTCTTTTTCTTCCTGTTTCCCCTTCTTCTTCTTTGTCCGTGTTCTGGCCAGCTCCTACCGAGCCACTGTCATTGAGGGTGGATGCGAGATTGCTCTCCTTCTTCCACTTCATGCGGCGGTTCTGAAACCAAATTTTAATCTGGCGTTCCGACAGACACAACGCAATCTCGATTCGTCTGCGTCTTGTCAAATAATGATTGTAATGGCATTCCTTCTCTAGCTCTAACGTTTGGTATCGCGAATAGATTTGGCGACCTCGCCATCTGCCAGACCCATAGCCAACTCCTGTTAAGAAAGAGATGGTTTGGTTAAAGTCAGCAAAAAAGGCTCCAAAATATACTGTTCAAATTAAGTTGCTAATACAATTTTAAAGACAGCTGACATACTCCCACATTATATTAATCAAGCTAAACATTAGTTCTCTGTCCCCTTCCACTAAACAGATGTATTTAAGCTTCTCTGAGAATGATCCTCTACGTTTATGCATTTTTTTGTAATTAATAGATTTGTTTGGCAAAGCATTAGTTTCTGTAATGTCAAAGGGCTTTTAGAGCAGGTCAACAAGACATTTCTTCAGTGTTTTATGGGGTGATAAAACGTGAGTTTCCCAGTCGTAAAAACAAAGTCCGCCCCTTACTAAAGTCATCTTTTTTTTTCTATGCTCACCAGTCACCACTGTGCGAGTTCATCCGTTGTATCCACGGATATATTTGAATACTTACTTTTGGTTCCTGAGACAGAGCCTTGGTCTGAAGCGTAATCCTGGGTCAATGAGCCCTGTGTTTGCCCTAGGCTTTGTCTGCAACTTGGAAGCACATCCTTGTCCTGGTAGAACACATTTGATCCATACTCGAACGGTCCTCGGCTGGACCCGAACAAAACGTTTTCTTGTGTTGAATAGAACAGGTTGGAGTATATCCGGTGTAATGAATCAGCTCATGGGAAATATGAATAATTAATCATAACTAGTTATAATTAATTATGAATATTTTAGATCTGTTGTAGATATTTAGCTGACCTCTCAGGGCAAACTGTCTTGTCAATTCTTAGAATGTTAATTTCCTGGTTAAGGGAATTAACTTTCTTTCTGTACAATTCTACAAAAGCTTGTAGCATAAATCTGCATGATTAAGTGACTCCAGTTATAAGCAAACAATGAACCACGTCAAGCGTGATACAAGTAAGGTTTTATTAACTACATAAACACTTAAACTAGTCTAACATACTACATAAACACATAAACTGGTCTAACATCCTACATAAACACATAAACTGGTCTAACATACACATACACACACACAAACACACACAAACAACAAGCATACAGTTTGCCATCGGAAATGGTTAAAGCTTAACTCAGTTACGAGAAGAGCATAAGAAATGCAATTTATGACCTTTTGCATATTTCAGCAGATCACACCTGAGGAAACGTCCAATTCTTAGTTCAAACACACCATTTTGTAAAAAGGTGCAATGATTCCCTATTAAATAATCAGAACTAGTTTGGATTACTTGCATGTCTCATCTGTCTTGAAAGAGAGTTTTGATGTAATCTTGACGTTTCGCAGTTGATCTTTGCTGAATGTTGGTCATGAAAAGAACCCGTTTTGAGTCAGAGGATCTTGATGAAGGGAAAGGACAAGGCCGACAGCCTGGCACGAGATTAGGGTTTCCGGGAGCGTTTTTCTCACCTCCTCTCAGAATTCCAACAAACCACCAAAATTGGGGCGGGTCACATGAAGTGCGGCCTTTAAAGCCTGCAAAGATTCACGCCTCTCAAGATGGGCTTGTCCAATGAGGAAGTTCGGAATCTCAAGTAGGAGTTCTGAGATACTGGGGCGTTTTTATGGCCTTTTGTTTGAAAGCATGGTAATTTGCATATGAAGTTTGTGTAAAAATTATTAAAGACTCTTAGAACATTAATATGTTGCGTAGGTGTAAACAATATACACTCTCAATTAGATCATCCGAATACGAATTCATAGGTACTAAACATGGTAGAGTTATATATATGTAAGCTGACAGGAGTATGTTTCGATTATAAGCCTGCATAACGTAACAATGCAACAGACAATATACAAAACAGCAATAATATACACAATGGTCTGAAGAATGTGTGTGTTCATTCAAATAAAGTTTTTCCTATTAATTAATTAAAAAGAAAAAGTCCTTCCCTTGTGGATTTTCCTTATGGGCAAGGAAGCGATTTTCTTCACTTAAATTCCAGGAGGTCGTAAATGTATCGGGTGTCAGGGTTACCATGGAAACCAGGGGCCTGTTCGGCTTCCTGGGGTGTTACAGAGTATTTGTTAAATCTAGCTAACAAAATATATATTGTGTGTTTGAGTGGTCCAGACGTTACACCGGTTTGGGGCCACGGCAGCGCCATACGGTGAGAAGTGTCGCACCGGGTTATAGTTTGTCGAGCTGAGTGTAACATTGGGCAGAACTTCTTGAACGCCGTTTAAATGACATGAGAGCGACGGGTTCGTAAAATAGGAATTCATACCTTAATTCCTTAAAAAAAAAAGCACACACACATTTTCTCTCACTCCTTCCCCAATCTCTCTACGCACTTTTTCTTTTTTCTCTCTCACATACACTTATTATTGTTTTTAATTACAAGTATTGCATAAATACTTTATAATTTATTTCAGGACAACCGGCAGAGAATGAGTACGCAGCCTAATGGGCGAGATGACAATGTCAGCTGACCACTTATCTTCCAATAAAAAAGAAAAGAAAACAAAAGAAAACAAAAAACAGGAAACAGCAATACAATTGCGAAAATAAGACTGGCTTTTCTGTGCCCTGTTACAGCAAAGTGCAGAACATAATGCATGCACGTTGCAACACGCATGCAACACACACACAGTATCTATCATCTAACTATCTATTCTATATATCAATTTGAGGGTGACTTAGTTGTATAAATCACTTGTAGACTATTAATCTTTTTTCTGGCTTTTTTGGCTCGTCAGAGTAATGTCCTGTAATACAGAATTATGTCCACAAGCCCCAACCCCCTATAGCAGGGATCCTCAAATCTGGCCCACGAGATACTAATCAGTGTCTTCAGGATCATTAGAAAATCACAGGTACACTCTTAAAAATAAAGGTGCTTCAAAAGGTTCTTCAAGCGATGCCATAGAAGAACCATTTCTGGTTCCACAAAGAACCATTCAGTCAAAGGTTCTTAAAAGAACCATCTCTTTCTTACATTTTTATAATCCGAAGAACCTTCTTTCTCCCCAAAGAACCTTTTGTGAAACAGAAAGGTTCTTCATATGTTAAAAGTTCTTTATGGAACCATTTAGACAAAAAGGTTCTTCTATGGCATCGTGAAGCACCTATATTTTTAAGAATGTCGGCGAGTTTGATCAGGGTTGGAGCTAAACTCTGCAGCGCATTGGACCTCCAGGGCAAGATTTGAGGAACCCTGCCCTATAGCATAAACAAGATTAAGGTTTAGTAATACAATTACGTAATTAGTGAATAGCTCTAGCTTCACTGGTTAGGTTAAAAAAAACGATTCGCCTAACAACGATGTCGTCCAACAACGTAAGGAGTACAAGCTGTTAACATATTTAAGTATAACATTAATTAACAATAAACAAAAAACAGAAATAATGATACGGAACAGAGATAAAATATCTTAACACGCTACCTGTATGAAATATATTTTGGTTGAGTGATCCGCTGGGACAATTTATAAGCACCTATTCTATTTAAAGACTCTATTTTTATTTCTATTTTACAGTATTTCGCAACCATACCAAGGTTCGCTTAAATTAATGCTTTTTTTAAGGTATTGTTCACATGTGTTTCTAATGATGTGATCAAACCAACTGTACAAAATATGAGTCAGTTCAGAGTGCACAAGTGAAACTATTATTTATTTTTATTTTCTCACCCAAAACATTTCATTCATGCTTCAAAACCTAGTTATCGTGTCAGTAATTTGGCCAAGGCCACCAAAATATAAAGTATTTTTGTCATCGTGTAAGCCACACTGGTCAAAATGTTTAGTTGTTTTTTCACCATGACAGTCAACCATAGAAATTAAGGTTTTATAAAAAAAAATCAATAGTGTCAATAGTGCATAGAAAAAAAGTATATGAACATTTGTATTTATGCAGTACATTTATTTTTGTATGAATACATTACATATAAGTGAAATCTGTACATTTCATATTTCTTATGTTACCACAAATACACAAAAACACTTCTTTTGAATACTTCAAAAAGTATTCTTGGTGGACATCCTGTCGCTCTTGTTGGTCAGGCCAAAGATTTTCATCAACATCACATCTGATGTTTTCCATTGCCATGCACCGGGGAAAAAATCTCCTTGAATGCCGCACCCATCCCCTGCAATGATCAGCTGTGATGTCCTCACATGCAGTATTCATGGCATCCAACAGAGACATCTAATCTTGTGGTCATATATTTTCCACCTCCATGCTGAAAAAAACTTCTATTGGATTTAGGAATGGAGAGTATGGTGGAAGGAACTCCACTGTTATCCTTTCATGTGCAGCAAACCAGTCCCTAACAATGTTGGTTCGGTGGAAGCTGACATTATCCCAGACAACAACATAATTAGGCAAATGTGGTCTAACTAAACCTCTTTCTTGTTCTGGAATCAGGTCTCTGTAAAGTGTGTTTAGGAAGGCCAGGAGAAGTTGAGTATTATAGGGCCCAATGTGTGGAATGTGTGTGCTCACACCATTCTCTGAAATGGTAGCACACTTTGTAATATTGGCCCCACGTTGGCCTGGTGTATGTTGTGGCTCAGTGTCCAATGAGATTGCGACCACTTCTCCGGCCTTTGGACAGATTGAATCCGGCCTCGTCCACAAAAACAAGAATGTGGGTTGTTTCATGTCCTTCTAACTCCATGATTCTCTACGAAGAAACACAGAAACAAAATAAAGTTAATTTTTATTCTAGAGTTCAGTAAATGTTTTCTCTTCTTATGGGTTTCTAAAACTTCAAGTAATACAGGCATTTTAGAAGTACAGTAAAACTCACTAAGTGCACATCAATAGTTTACCTGGACATACTGGTACCGCAGCTCCTTCACTCTTTCACTATTCCTCTCAAATGGCACCTTGTAGAGTTGTTTCATAGTCATTTGATGTATTTTCAAAACTCTGTCTATGGTGGAAATGCTGACAGAATTTATATTTGCGAAGACATTATTGTCATTTATGATTGCACTTTGGATCTCTCTTAGCCTGATGGAGTTGTTTGCTATGACCATGTTGCAAATTTCTTGTTCTTGCTGATGGTTAAATACTGCTGCTCTGTCACCAGCGCGAGGTTGTTGTGTGGTTCTATTGAATGTACAAATAGACTTGCATTTACCTTTACAGTATTGTTGTTTATAAAAATGCTTTACATACTGTAAAACAAAAAAATAAATACATATTTACCTGTTTTCCCTACGAAAGGTTTGCACAATTGATGACACTGTGGACCTGTTTACATTAGGCTGTACTCTTCGACCAGCGTCTTCCATTGTAAAACCACGATTTATGACATGATCCACAAGTGTGGCTCTGATTTCATCAGACACTCTGACTTTTCTATTTCCACCTCTTCCTCTATTACCTCTTCCTCTAACACCACCACCACGTATTCTTACACATCTTCCAATTGCTCTTCCACGAGCATGTTCCTGCAGTTCAGGGTTGTGGAAGTCCTCCATTCTCAAAAAATGTTAGTGATTGTGCTGTGGGCAATCTACATATATATATGCTCCCAAACTTGATTGGTTAAATGGTTGAATGGTTGATTCAAATTGTATTGCAATTAGAGGTCATTTGCCAATTTAGCAGACATTACAAACAATGTCAATGTCAGATATTTATGGAATATACATGCGTGTATACCAATTTTTCATAATTGGATGGATTGTTTTGAATGTGATGGCTTACACGATGAAAAATGTTAAATGTTTGACAGTTTAAGTGAGAATCGGCTCATAAGTTTTGATCAACAAGCCATATGCAATTAGTTGTTAATTGTACTTACTGTTTGCACACATGTGCCAAAGCATTTGCAATTTGCTCAAATCAATAAGAAATTCCAATCTGATGTGAACAAGAAGCTAATTGTTCAGAGATCTGAACTTATTGTTTTGGGAAAAAAAGTTTAATTCGACAATTGAGCCAAAGCAACTGAGAAAAACTGTAAAAATACTAACTTGATGAGATTCATACATGGCTTTAATAAACAGAATATTGATTACATTGTTACTGTAAAAATATTAAATATAATATTTTTTATTTGAACGTTTTCTGGTAGTGTAAGTAATGTTTATTTAGCCAAGAATATGTGACTGGGACATGAATTTACATTTGATTTAAAAAAAAAAGGAAAAAAAAGCTTATTTTAGAACACCACCGCACACCACTGAACATGCCACAGATGACCAAATTTAATAGAGAAGGGAAAAGAACAGACAAGACAAAGGGAAAGAAAAGTCATTAAAGCACACACATGTTTGTGAATATGCGTTTGAATTTTACATTTGAGAGAACTAAGAAGATTGTTAACAAGGATGCAAATAGTCCCACCTTCAGCTGAAATTGCATTTTGGATTCAAATAGCCATTTGTTGTGATTCATTAGATTATGAGGTTTTTTTAAACAATTTTTTTCCTGAATTATCTCTATAGTAAATCACTAATTTTTAAAAATGCAGATGGTCTTTAAAGGAATTTTAGATAAGTGCTAATAAATTAATCAGTTATTATTATTAGTATAAATGAAATAACATACAATATGTAAATCCCTCCAAAACAAATTAAATTTCAATTCACAGCGACAGTTTACTGAAGCGGAAGTGCGTCCCATGCATCGTGATACTCTCCACAATGGATGCAAGCACAGCATACTGGATAGGAGGCGAACAAATTTGTTATTTTTTGGTTTCTTTGCGCACAAAAAGTATTCTTGTAGCTTCGTAAAATTACGGTTGAACTACTGATGTCCCATGGACTATTTTACTGATGTCCTTGCTAC
Source organism: Sinocyclocheilus anophthalmus (assembly GCA_018155175.1). Classification (NCBI taxonomy): domain Eukaryota; kingdom Metazoa; phylum Chordata; class Actinopteri; order Cypriniformes; family Cyprinidae; genus Sinocyclocheilus; species Sinocyclocheilus anophthalmus. The sequence continues at coordinate 17,373 of JADLZN010005852.1, forward strand.
GTTTCTGGACCTTGATCGTGGTAGTACCCTTGCTGTCTATGGGAGGGTCCTGAAGCTGTCAATGCATCAAAAAATATCTAAATTTGTGTTCTGAAGATAAACTAAGGTCTTACCGGCTTGGAACACATGAAGTGAAGTAATTAATGACAGAATTTTCATGTTTGGGTGAACTATCCCTTTATACTGCAAAAAAAAAAAAAAAGTGTCAACAGCTTCCATTTTTCAAAATAAATGTCTCGCATCAGAAAAAAATTTAGATTAAACGAATTTTTTTGTTGTTGATGTTGTTTCTATGTCTGTACACTCCACGACCCACTCAGAGCGGTCTCGTGAGACCCACCAGTTGAGAAACACTGCACTAGACAGTGATCAGAGAGCCCCAAAGCTGCCCATGGGACAGAGTGATATGCATCCTTTACTGTGGTGTAACAGTGGTCACGTAGTTTACTGTCTCTGGCAGGGCATGTAACGTGCTGTCTGTATTTTGGCAGTTCACGGCGAGAGGTTTGCTTTATTAAAGTTTTGCTTTATAATGTTTTGGACTTCATTTCCCAGAGTGCAACAGAGGTGGGCGGTTCATTGACATGTGCATTTGTTATTGTTTATTACACTCACACAGTCAACTTAAGTCTCATCAAGTTCATAGGCACACATACGTGGGAGATCTCAGGTGATCTGATTCTTCGATAAACCTAATTTTGTATTAAGGTAAGAGTAAAATTTATAATGCTATTTTAACTATGGTGTCCCTGTTACTTTTTAAATGTAGATTTAAAAAAAAAGGGAAAAAAAAAGAAATCATGTATATATTTTTTTTTGTTCATTTGAATGTTCATTTGCTGCTGTTCATGATTGGAGTTCCTGTAGCTGAATTTGTAGAACATCCAAACCCAAGGTCATGGGTTTAATTACTAGGGAGCATATATAGTGACACAACGTATGGCTTGATTCCATTGTAAATCACTTTGAGAGAAACGGTCTACCAAATGTAAATGTGTGAAATGGGTGACTTTTACCTACTGAAAAGATCATCATAAGTAAAACATTTGCTGACATATTCAGGTGTCAATATATCTAAACAAGATTTTATATTTGAAAACTACAATGGATTTTTACAAAAAGGCTGAAGGGTTATGTTTTACATATAAGTGGTGATACAATGATTAAATTAATAGATTAGAAATGCTGAAGATCATTAAATGATGATGGTTACATGCTATTTGACTTGACTGCTATTTCTGAGTAAACATTCAAAGAAAGAATGCTGTTACCCCACTCTCATGCAGTTTCACAACACATGGAAATCTAATAGCAGTCGTCTGCAGTGTCAAGCATTTAGTTGTCCAGACACTTTAGTTATTTTGAAGCACTGAACAGCAGTGTTTTGGGCTTCGATGCTGAACAAGTTGCAAAACAAGTTTCAAAGGTTTTTTTTTTTTGCACACTGTTTGACTGATCTCTTTGTCAGTGCAGTAATAAGACCTGATTTTTATAGCCATTGGTATGGAGGAAAACAGAACTGTGACTTTCCGAGATGTTGCCAAGAGCTATTTCTCACAGACAAGGGTGGACTGCCGCTACACTATAAGCAGTCATCACAGCTGGAGCAGTCATGACTGGATAGGTATTTTTAAGGTAACTCCTGTACAGAATTAAATATTGTGTTTATTTAATACAAAACAAAATATGTGAAAGGATTAACCTGCAAAGCAAATACATTTTTACCTATCTTGTTTCACAGGTGGGATGGCTGACAGTGAATGATTACTACACTTTTGCCTGGGCTCTAGCACCGGAAGGGTATCAAACAGGAACAGATGCAAACTGTAGTGTGACCTTTCACTGTATGTTTATATTTGATATATAATATACTATTTTATTTGTGTTTATTTATATACAGTAACCCAGTGTTTCTGAACCCTGTTCCTGAAGGCACAATATTTTTTGGATGTCTCCCTTTTCCAACCCCTCCATTTCAAGTCTTGGGCTGTGTCCCCCATACCATCATTCACTATTCCCTACATCAGTCCACGAATACAGTCCAGCTGAAGGAGTGAATGAAAATGAGTGAGCAAATTCAGACACTGAGTGCGTCGGAAGGGCTGCTGCTTTTGCATAGTTTGTGCTTGCTGTTCAATAATCATTTGAAACTTAGCAAACTGGCAGCTCCTGTAGTAATGAAAATATTTTTCTTAAAATCTTCAATGGAAACTACTAGGTATAAACCTTAATTCAATTATTTAGTAATCAGTTAAAAATTAAATGTATGTATGTATATATGCACAATCCTCACAGTTCATTATGGGTATTCTCTAGCCATTGAGTGCACATTAGTTGTACACCCGCTATTGCAGTGCATTATGGGATTGTAATGGTTTGGACACGACAACAAATGGGCGTCCCTGTTCTGCCTGTAAAGGCGACTCGTACTTGAGCTTACTTTACTTTTTATTGTTCTCGTCAACTTCTTTCACATCACTGAATTGCGTGAAAACATTCAAGTGTCAGTGTCACTTCCCATTCTAAACCCTTAAAGTTGCCACCATTCATTCTATCTTATTCATTTAAAAAACACTTTACTTAAAAATAAACATCAGATTATTAGTCTAACTAAGTATGCCACATTTCCCCTTCCCTTCTAGTGAGCTAAGTGTGAAAACATGTTAAGTAACCCTGAAAGCGTGCAGGCCAAGTGTGCAGTCTTGTATGTTCTGCCTTGCGGTGCTGCAGATTGTGGCCCGATTGTCGCTTGTGTCAGATGCTGTGCTGGGAACAGAGGGAATGATGAACTCAAATGAAAGCAGGGGAGCACAGCGTCCCGGGTGTGAAACACATCCGGAATGGTATAGTACTTTCCTAAGATCACTGACATGCCATCAGAAACAATCAGATAGCTGGAAAGTGTGGAGCTTGTGTGGCAGCTGAACCCACACCAAGTTCAGAAGGAAGATTCTGGGAAAGGAGGTATTTTTCTTTGCATTGTATCTGCCCTGTGCTTTGAGCTGTTGTTCACACACCCTGGCTTACACCACTGGGTTTCCACCATGAGAAATAGGAGGGTGAAGTCTGCAGTTGTGGCATGCTGAGCTGCTCTGTAGTGTAGAAGAGTCTGAGACAAGGCCTTGTTGAAAGAGCAGCCTTGAGCCAAGTAAACTCTCAGACCATTTTTCAGTGACTGATTAAATCTCTCTACGCCCTCATTTGACTGTGGATGATAGTAAGCTGTTCGTGTGTGTTTGATCCTTTTGCTTTGGATGTAACTGGCAAACTCAGCAGACACTAGTTGAGGGCCATTGTCTGTCGTCAAGTTCCTTGGCAGGCCCCAGCTGGCAAAGAGCAACTTGATGCAAAGAGCAAATCAATGATGGAACTGGACATAACAGAGCCTACAGTGCAACCTCTGGCTAACTTGAGTATAGATTATAAACTACCTCAAGGCAATGCAAATGACAGGGCACATCATGGAGTTCACCACAGATATCCAGTTGAATGTGGTCCCAAGGTTTAGTTGGCCAAGGCAAAGGCCCCAGTGGGCCAGTTTACCCCCTTACAAGACATGGATTAAAGTCCTGAACAAGCTGCTCAATGTTTTTGTCCAATTCTGGCCACCACACAAGATCCTTACCATCCTGGTTTAACTGTGCCGAGATGGCTCTCATGCATGAGTTTAGCAGGGACAATGGCTTTCGCTGCAGACGAAGGCTCTGGCACTTGATTTATAGCCTAAATGTTGGAGTGCAATGACGAATGGCCCTCAGCTGAACCATGAAAATCAACAAAGTCAATCTCTGGTACCACAAGTTAGCATTTCTCCACATTAAGTGTAAAATTATGTTGACTGAGTGCAGCAAAAGTGGCCCTTAAGCATTGTTCGTGAATCACTGCATTCTGGACATGGACATTGACATCATCAATGTATAGATGGCAATGCCAGGGACACCAGCAAGGATGGTGGACATTATTTTTTGGAAGCAGCTATAGGGGCTGAACTGAGTCCAAAAGGCATACACGTGTAATGGAATATGCCAATATGAGTAACAAATGAAGTAAGATTTCTGCTGTCTGGGTGAAGGGGAACCCAGAGATAACCTTGACGTAGGTCAAGTTTGGAAAAAAGTGTTGAGCCATGACAGGGCTCACAAAGTCGCTAGCCGACATCCCGGGGCTATTGTGTTTTCCATTCAGGCTACCAAAATGTATCATCGCCCTGCCCGACGGGCTGTCTTGAACAGTGATATAAAATTCCTTCCTTGATTTGCGTTATTCACTAGCTTGTAGGGGTAAAACGGATTGTAGTTGATCGTTTGCATGTGTTTCTAAGTCTTGCCGATTTAAACATTCAAGTGTTTTAAATCATTCACCCGCATTCAAGTGCATCATTATATTGGATCCGTGCATTCGGTCTTAAAGGGGCAGCAGCCTATAAATACATGCTGTTCCATAAGCGCCACCTGCTGTCAGAGAGTGACATTTGCGTCTCCATTCACAAAGCAGATCATTCTGTTTTTGCTTCAAATTTCGAAATTATACAATCACATTGCAATCTAAATAACATGTATTTAGCATCTTTGTTTGGATCGTGATTAAAATGCAGTGGTTGCCTCTGATTTTAAATGGAAAAAGCACAGCCAAAGCCTTAGTTTGTTTATATGAAGAGATTTATTTTATTTGTATTATTTAATTATTTGATTTGGGATTTGTTTAAAAATTTCAAGTTAGTTTTATTATTTGACACATTTCAATTTCACAAAAAAATGTGCAGCATTTTGTTGGAGAAATAATAAAAGGACACCTTTTCATTTACCCTTTAATTTGTCTTAAATCTCATTTTGTTAAAAAAAAATTGTGAGAAAATTGTAGAACTCGTGAATTGTATCGCATCGCACCGTGAGTTGAGTGAATCGTTACATCCCTATATGCTACTAGTTTTTGCTGTGGTATCAAAGAAGTATTCTGTTATTTAAATAATAAAGAACCATATTTTTTTGCTCATCTGCAAAATGACCCGATCTGTTACTCAAAATCTGATATGATAATGCAATATGATCCGAGCCGTGGGTTTTGTGATCCGTTGCACCCCTACTCTCTTGACTTGTTATTTGAAGAAAAAAAGCAATCACTGAAGTTTTTAATCATGCTGATTTGTCCGCAGTGAAGTTCAGCCAATGTCTTTTTTTTTTTTTATATTCCGGCTACTTCATTCGACTAAATTCATTTTGGGCTACCAAAATCTGAAGAATGTCTGCCCCGAAGGGCTACCAGCGATTTTAAAATTTTGCGAGTCCTGCGTGAGAGTGTCTAGTCAGCTCTTTTGTCTCATTTGTCAGGAGAGGGTAGCGATCTGGGATTACTGCTTTTTTTATGTACATTAAGTCTACACAAACTCTCAGGCCAGCAGATGTTTTCTTAGCCACTGTCAAATTAAACACCCATCGGGAGGCATTGACAGGTTTGATGATGGCCTCGTTTGCAGTTTGCCCAGTGTGCTGTGACTGTGAATGAGAACATAGGAAAACCATCTGCCATCCTCTTCGCCAATTGTTCTGTCTATAAAGACAACTCATATTTGAGCTTATTTTATTTTTTATTGTTCTTGTCAACTTCATTTACATCACAGAGCTGTGTGACAACATTAAAGTGCCAATGTCACTTCCCGTTTCTTAAAGTAACTGCCTTTAATTGTTTTAATAATGTTGCAAAAACATTACTTTAAATAACCATCATTATTAGTCTAATTAAGCATGCAGCAGCCCCTTCAACTAGTGTCATATTTAAGGTTATAGGGGGCGATTTTGGATGCAGCCTTGGAGTCTCTACTTACGCACTGATGAGTTGATTCAGATTTGTTTGATTAGGTTTTAAAAATGTTTAAACATTTGTTTTAAAATGTGTAGTGTTGTTGTGCCTTCAGGATTGGGAAAAACGTCAGTAGCCTATATATAGTTTTATACATGTGCAGGTCATTAATATGTCCAACACTCGCAGAAACAGCAAGTGAAATAACAACAGCAGTTCTTGGTAGAACAAGAAAGTTCAGTTGCCATCTGATACTTTAAAACTATTGCAACACTACTGCAAGTGCTTGACATCTTTAAGGCTGTACCAAGCTGTTTACGTGTTTTGGTTTTAGGAGTTTTCTGATCTTTATTCCACTCTTCCTGCCATCTTTCAGCGTCTTATCTACCAAAACCTGGTGGGGAGGCATTTCAGTTTGTGTATGTGGATGAACGTGACGAAATATGTGCGGTCAGTTCTCAGTTTACTTTTTGTGCTCCAAGACCTCTGGATGAACTTGTTACACTAGAGCAGGAGAAAAATGGCGAGGAAGAGGGAGATGACCTGCTGGTGGTGGTGCCAAAGGCTCTGATCCTGCAGGTGGGCGGTTCTACAACAGAAGACATCAGAACAGATTTGACTATAACAGAGCTTTTCAACCACCTTAATTAAGATTTGGACACCTATCTGAATTTAATAATGTATGTCATTGCAACACATAAAATAATAACAAAACAATAACAAAATAATGTTTGGTAGGCTTTGAATAATGAAACCATTTTTGGTTGTTAGTGGAAACTACACCTGTGATTAGCCTTTTAGGACACCTGTGTGAAATTAAGGGGAAATGTGGAGTTAGTTAGTTCTAGCATAAATTACAGATATATTCTGTATAAATGTTACTGTATTTAGCAATGACATTCAGATATTTTAAGTGTGACTTTAGTGTCCAAACATATTTTTAGGCCACTGTATCTGTCATACTGTACAAAATTGTATTTTACTAATTTTCTGCATGTTTTTAAATATTTCTGGTATTTCTACAGAATCTCTTAGAAGGATGTCAGTGTGAGTTACATGAGCTGCGTAAGAGGTTTGAGGCTGCTGATGCTGAGGTGGAGAGAGAAAGGGAGAAATGGAAAACTGAAAGAGATGAGTTTGAAAGAGTACAAAATGAGATGAGGAGTCAGATTGACGAGCTAAAAAGCAACCTGAGGCAAAGCACTGAAAAAATTGAGGAACTCGAGCAAAAACAAAAGGTACAATCAAATGTTTGGCCATGTTTCTGGACCACCACTAATCAGAAAAACAAAAACACAGAGACCTAATGTATATGCAACTTGGTATATTTGCAATCAGGATGTGCAAAGCACACATGAAAACATGACTGCTGAACTTAGTGGGCTGCTAGTAGAGGGAGATGAAAACCATCAGCGAATCAAAGAACTCGAACAGGATGCTGCCACTCTGATTCAACAAAAACAGGACATGACGGCCGAGCTTGACAGGTGATTTGGGACCCATGCCAATCTTCACAATAACACAATTATTCTTTGTTTATGGATTAATTTCTATGACATTTAGCCAACTGATTAAATAAAATAGTGGTTAAAAAAGAAAACACAGACACTTTTTCTCTGCAGAATGAAGGAAAGAGTTAAAAAGATGACCACACAAAGGCGAGATGAAGAAAAGGAGAGGAGAGATTTGCAGGTGAATTATGCTGAATTCAACATTACCGTTTACTGTCACACCCCTGAACTGTCTGTGTTGTGTTTTGCTCCCCATGTTCTCCTCGTGACTCAGTTTTCTCCCGTGTTTCCTTGTGTCCATATTCGGTCTTTCCTATTCCTGTTCCTGTTCCCATTATGTTCGTTTGTTTCCAGCTGTGTCCCATTTATTCCCTCGTTTAGTTCATTGGTACTTAAGTCCTGTGTTTCCCAGTGTCCAGCGTCTAGTGTTAAACGTCAATCCTCGTGCTAATGTGTGTGTCTCCTGGCTCCCCTGTGTTTCCTCCCGTTTGGCTATAATAAAAGACTGTTTCTTGGTTACTTCTCATACTTGCTCCTCTTTTCCTCCTCGCTCCAACACAGTAGCAGTTCGTGACATTTACAATCTACACTGAAATATTTTCTGCATTCTGTGAAATTACAATGAATAATGAAGTAATTCGTTTTGACAATTTTAACTAATTCGCATTCTTTGGACTTCAGAATTTCTGGTTAAGGTCCTGGTAGTAAAACTGCATGGTTAATATGTGAATTAATATTTTCTCTACAGATAGAGAATGAGCAGGCACATGCTGAGCTTCGGACCCTGCAAGAGCGTCTGGAGGCCAGTGAGCACAGCACTGAGGCCCTCCACAGGGACCTAAGTGAACTGGGCTCCTTGCAGAGTCACAGCCATGCAGAACTGCATCAGGTCAGACTGCAGTCTGCACAGATGAATTTACAACTGGCCCAGGCTAACCTGGCACTGCGTGAGAGGCCAACAACAACCCTGGAATAACCATCATCGCAGGAGACTTAAGACAGTGGCAGAGGTAAGAAGAGATAATCTATCGAAATCTCTCTCTCTCTCTCTCTCTCACACACACACACACACACACACACACACACACACACACACATACACTACTGTTACCACTTTAACCAGTCCAGCCATAACACCACTAGTAAGTAATATGACTCTCAATCTCTGTGCTCTTGTTAAAGTTGGATAAAGATCGTATTCAGAAACTGAGCCGTGAGCTTCAGAAGAAGGAAGAGTGGCTCCAGGAGGAGAGAATAGAGCGAGAAAAACTGGAAGTGGAGCTGGGGAACGAGAAGGACTGTAACCGGGTAAATATTTCATGACACGTGCATGGCCTATAATTAAACTTTCACATCAGTCAGAGCTTACCCAGCACATACGTGGGTCAGATTACTGGTCTTGGAGCAACACCAGCATGAGGCAAGAGTTGCTTTAAAAAACTTGTAAATAAGCTGACCAAAATAGGTTTGAAAACAATATCAAATGCATGTGTATGTTTACAGAAGTGTTTTTCCCCCTCATCATTCATGTTATTGGATGCCACGGCACACTGGTTAAATTGATTAATAATAAATAAAAAAAACTTCAATTTGCAAACTGAAGGGGTTAAAGGGGTATTGACATGAGGAATCAAATTTATTTGACCTTTTTACATATAAGTGGTCAAAAATACTAAGTTTCATGCCTCAAAAATTAACATTTGTTGAAACCAAACTTCCAAAACATATTGTTTTTTTTAATCATCATCTAGGGACATGGAAAACAAATCTATGCACCCAAGCCCACAACATATTTACAGGTAAACACTCAGGAAACAAAGAGGCTTTTAATGTTATGTTGACTATGTTCAGATAGATTGGTTTGTCGATGATAGCTCCTTGTCAAACATTAGGTGATACCACAGGTCTTGTAGTCATCTTTGAAGATAGCTGAAGTAAATATTTGCCATGGATCAGAAATCGGTTACTTGGGAAGTGGGCTGGTGTGGAAGAAATGCAGAAGGTTTGGAAGAAAGGTCCAAGATACTTTCAGCTGAAACTCGTCATGGTCCTTGATAAATAATCTTCGGTACCATCTTGGGCATTCTGACCAATGTTGAGTAACATATCTTATGGTACTTCAGAAATATAGCGTTTTCCGCGGTAATGGCTGTACACAAAGCAGCGCAGCAGCTGACTTTGAAGCGTGCAGCGCTTATATTTATTCAATAAAATCATAGCGTTTTGAAGTTGAATCGTCATATTAAGCCATATGTCAATTATTGTTTATTTGTTTTTCGAAAATTGTTTAAATGTAAGATTATAAAACAAAAATAACAACGTGTATCACTGTTTTGTCCTTCATTATCCATGTAAGTCGCATTTCCCACACCTCATAATGCACCTGTTAACCTTGTGGTAATGAAATCCCTGGAATTTAGTGAATGCCGATAAGGGAAGGAGAAAAGCATACCTGTGATGGATATTCAGGAGACAAAACAGTGATACACGTTGCTATTTTTATGTTTTATAATCTTACATTTACACGATTTTTGAAAACAAATAATCAACCAAAAAATGTAAAACGTGCAGTAATATCATTAGCCTAATACGTAATTTACTGTAAGTTGTAGCTAGTGTCCTTACGAAAATTAACCATGGTTTTACAAAAAAAGAGGTTTTGTAGTCAATCCATGGTAACCACAAAATAAACTAACCATGTTATTTGTAGTAAAACTGTTTTACAAATGTTAATCTGCACTAAATAAGAATACAATAAATAAATAAATATATAAATAAAAGCACTTTTACTGTAATAAACCATGGTTAATTTTAGTACTGACCCCATCTTAATTAACTAACTGATGTTAATGGTGCCACGCCTGCCTGATGACGCAGTATTGGTTACGCTGTTCTGAAACCCCTTGAAAAAGTGCATCCCCTACATTATCAATCGGAGCCGGATTGGAAATGTCCGCGCAAAAAAAAAATAGTAATCAACAAATGACAACCAAAATCAAATCTCTGGGAGCTTATTAACATTTTGTAGCATTTTAAAATGCTGGCTTGATGTACTAAGCAGGGGCGTGTCTACGTGGTGGCCAGGGGTGGCACTGGCCCCCCTGAAATTTGGCTGGCCACCCCAGTTGCCCCCCCTACCAGATGTCTTGCGATAGGCTTGTTTTTAGTAAATTTCTAACTGCATCTGGCAGTGGCGGATCCTGGCATGGGTAGGCAGCTGCCTAGGGCCGCTTTCTTCTCTTCTTTATACTTAATTTTAGGCGGTTTCTATAGTGTGATCTTAATGACAATGTCGAGAGCGCATAATGTTATGTGATCCATGTAATGTGTGAGCAAGAATCTCACCGCAAGACTCCGCACGTGGATTCTTTCACTCATACAAAACTGGACGTGTGCTTTCAAATATTGTTCTTTTATTACTTGGCTCTGCTCTGTCACTGTTTCTGTCTCTGTCACTCTTTGTTTAGTGAGTGTACACGATGTATTATAACATACATCGTTCCGCAAACACAACCCCAACAAAGCCAATTCCCCCGACTGCCCCACCCCCATTTAAAATGCTCTAAACACGCCCCTGTTACTAAGACAGTGATATTAAAAGACATGCAGATGAGCCCAGAATATGAATTCAACATATTTAATACAAACTTAAGTGTTTGTTCCTCCCTGTAGAACAAAACCTAAACCGAAAACTGCTTAACATGCTGAATCATGAACACAGTTACATTTCAAGTGTATATTTTGGGCTCTCGTTTCCCCTGCACATAGTATGCTTTATTAGTAAAGTGTGCAAAGAATGTGATCTTTTAATATCACAGAGTACGTTTACATGGACAACAATACTCCGATTTTAATACGATTAAGACAATACTCTGATTATGAATCTACCATGTAAACAGAGACTTTTGATTACCTTAATCAAATATCATATTCAAAGTAAACAAAAATCGAATTAAGACACGTGGAGTATTCTTGTTTTAGTCGCATTATTGAAGTGCAGTAAAGAAATGTAGACACCTTAGTAAAATTATTACCGTCGTGTAGGACTTTTAACGCATTTTGCGACAGGATACACACACGGCAGTGCTCAACCGTTTGACGGCAAATAAAAGAGCTTCAACACCTCCATCATCTGTATGCACATACAAATAATTAACTGCACTTGAAGCTTTCATAAAATTGCAAATGAAACACCCAAAACTGTACATGGCATCATCACGAAGATGAACTATATGTTTATACGTGAAATTCCGGAGGGGACATCAGACGGCGTCACGTGGGGACGTAATGACGTATGCTATATAATATGTAAAATGGGAACATGAAAGGAATATTCTAAAAGTAATTCATGTAAACACCTTAATCATAATATCGTCTTGTTCAGAATAAGGTAAATGTTAGATTACTGATATCCATGTAAACGTAGTCACTGTCTCAGTGCATTAAGCATTTTCTTTATATAAGAGGAAAATGCTTAACGTGTAAATCAACACGTTTTGTTCACATTTTGGGCTCATATGCGTATCTGCACATAGTAAATGCTTTACAATTTTGTCTTTATCAATGTCTTGGTACATTAAGCCGTGCTATTCGTGTTGAGCATTGTATAATGTCTTTGTTCAAGTTCTGTGACCAAGCCAAGTGAGAGTCACACTCGCAAAGGTAATGTTAATTATTAAACCAAACTAAATCAAAACTTTCAAAAACACCCAGCAATGTGATTATTTTATTGAGTGATAGGCAGTTGGTTTAATCAGTGACATTATTAATAGATTTACTATCCCGTGTCTTCTTGTCATCTCCACAACCTGCTTCCCTTGGTGTTTTTACACATAGAAAAGGAGAAAAAAAATATTACATTGTCCATATTTCTCTCAGAACGATGATCTGAGTTACTATTGCAATTTCTCGATGCAACATGAATGACATACAATGGTGAAATTTTTCACAATCATGACAGAAAATCAAACTACTCCCCTAAACTCAATAACAGAAAGGCAGCGCGATCCTCCCAGTATGGCGGATAAACAAAGAAGTTTCCCAGAACTCAACGCGGCGTGACGTCAGCTTCACATTCTCTATACTACATAAAACCAAAGTCCCTTTAAGGCTAGTCATGTCACTCGGGGTCCATATTTGAAACGTATCTTGGACATGCAAGTGCAGCTCCTATCTGTCTGAATGGGGAAACATCAAATTCTCCAAAACTATTCACCAAGCTTACAATTAAAATTCATATTTGAAATCACCCATGACCAATAGTTGTTTCTTTTGCTCAAATAGCCTTAAAAATGCTATTTTTCAGGCTAGATCAGCCAGTGCGCATGCGCAGTCCAAAGCCCACGTCTCAGAACGCTGACTGTTTCTATAGCAACCGGGACTTCTAAACATAGATATGTATATGTAGATGCCTCATTAGCGACTGTTTCTTTGGGTCGCTATACGTAAGCCGTCCGCCATATTGTAATGGTCAACTTGACGCCATTCACCATAATAATCAATAAATGAACAGCCAATGGTTGTAAAAAATGTTGTGATTTAAAAAAACAAAACAAAAAAAAACAATCCAACACTTTCCTACCTTTGAAAGATTATCCCATTTCTTCAGGAATTTGAATCCCGGCGGTTTTTACAACCATTGGCTGTACAGGATTGTGGCATCTTCGAATATTCATAGATTATTATGGTGAAAGACGTCAAGTTGACCGTTCCAAAATGGCAGACGCATCAACGTATCTGGAGCGGTCAAATAGGGCATCTACTGTATACATATCTATGCTCCAAAAGGCAGCTGCAGAGATGTGCTGACTTTACCGATTAGTGATTGTGCATAAAAACATGGCAAGCAAATTTAACAAGTCACATGCTCAAACACTAGACAAGACAGAAGAGCAAATTGCACAGTACTTTAAGATCTTTTTTTTTCACTGTACATGTACAATGAAACTCTGGTGAAGCAAACACCAGATGCCTATGAACACATTTTTTTATGTTGTGAACCTCAAGGAACATATTAAAAAAGGCATGCAAGAATCAACCAATGACGTGCCCAAACAAAACACAATGAGACAGAAGAGCACATGGCAAACAAACTTTCATCCACCATGTGCCCAGAGAGAAGACTCAATGTACAAGACTGACAGAAGTGTACAGAGTATGGATTTCAGCATCTCAAAACAAATACTGTGGTCCTGCCACCACAGATCAGGAAAAAAAAAGATAGGCGTTCAGGATGGTTTTAGAATTCACTCTACTGTAGTCAATGCAAAAACAGTAGGATCCATTTGGTTTGGGTATTTAGACTACAGGAGATCTTTATAGCAATTTTAAGTTGGGATGTCGTTAAAAGAAAGGAATAAGTTGTTACCTTGCTGGGACTTCAACCAGTAGTTAGAGACATCCAGGGTGATTGATGTTGTCTTCAGAAAGTCAGTTCCAGAAATTAAAGGGAATGTCAAGAGTTAATCTATAATGTAAGGGTTGACAATGAAACTCTGCAACCTGTGTGTTTGTAAGCCTGCTAAGTCTTCTCCCACTGATCACTGATGCTGGGTGAGTGTTTGCTGACAAAGATGTACCATCAAAACAGATCATTAATCGAGACCGAATATGGTGGAAAATATGTTTTGAATTTTCTTTTGACTGTTCAAAAAAACTTTAACATATTTCAACTTCAAGGAATATTAAAAAAGGCATGCCATGCCCCTTTGAATCTAAATAACATTAAAGCAAATAAAGTGACTTTAGAATTTTTTATTTCTTATTTTATTTATTTATTTACTTTTCAAAGTCTGGTATATGTCTTTATTCATGGAGACACAAATAGCACACTAGACCCTAGTATTTCTTGATAATGACATATTTTCATGATAAATACACTCAAAAATAGTCCCACCACAAACAGCCTAAAATGTGATGTAATTTTTCTCTGTAGTCTTTGGATATTACTGCATTATGTGTGTAAAATATACAGGAACTGAGAGCCAGTCTGAGAGCCCTGCAGAAGGAACAAGAGCAGCATCAGCTGGAGACACAGGTGCAACCTTTCTGAATGTATGAATATTTCTGTCTGGTGCAATCTTATCTGATGTCATGCTGACTGGAAGTTTTTTATTCACAAACAGGAGCTCTTAGATCATATCCATGTGCTGGAGCTGAGATTAGACACAGAGACAGATGCTAAGTGGGCTGAGGCAGCGGCTACTCCAACATGTCAGTCATGTAATTTCTTCTTATACATTATGTAGACACATGTTGTAAATGTAGTGCTAGTGATATGGTAGTCTTATTTCTTGCAGCTAGCGTTGACAGCCCTCCATCGGTTGAAGAAAAGCCACCACAAGAGTCTTTATCTGAGCAGTCTTTTTGTGTGGTAAATGGTGAACAATTCAGCTCTCATAGGTCAACAGAGCAGAGCCAAAAGGATAATGAGATCGATATGATGGTAAGTAACAAAAATCAATGCAATTCACTGAGCTCTACCAGCTGTTTAGGTGCCAAGACCTATATTTATTCAAACATTGCAAAGGTTGGTCTTTGCGATTCTTTGTTTCTCAGTGATTATATAGTAATCAACAAACATCAGGTGATCATAATTAATCAATACACAGACTCCAGTTTAACATCAAAAATAATTAATGGGAACAATAGTGCATCAGGCAAAGAAATGTCATTCATAAACATTGTACCCAGTACCCATTTTTTTTGGTACAATGTTTATGAGCGGCATTTTCTGCCTGATGTGCTATTGTTCCCATTAATTAGTCTTTGATGTTAAACCGTGGATTGATTAATTAGGTAACACTGTAGTATAGGGACCAATTCTCACTATTAACTAATCGCTTATTAGCATGCCTGTTATTAACATATTGGCTGTTTATTAGTACCAGTGGCGGAAAGTGTACTGAAAAAATATACTCAAGCCAAAGTACCATCACATTTAAAAAAAAACTGTAGTGTGAGTAGAGTAAAACGTACTTGTCCAAAAACTACTTGAGTAAGAGTAAAAGAGTAGATTATTTAAAAGTATTCATGAGTAGTGAGTACTGAGCTGTGGAATCTACCCCCTTATAATAAACGGTGTACACAGCAATTTAAACATTTAGAAAACATTGTACATACTGTAATTCACATCATCTTTTGTTGTATCACCATTTAAATCATAATGTGTGAAAAAATTGATTTAAAATCAGGTGAAAAACAACAAAAAAAAAAAAAAAAAAAAAAAAAAAAAAACAAAAAAAAAAAAAAAAAAAAAAAAAAAAAAAAAATAAGGCCACGGGAGCCATGTTATGGTGCACATAAAATATTAATGTTTAGAACAGTGCAAATAATACAAAAACCATTAGAAACTCATACAAGAGTTCAGCATCACACACACCATGAGATGGGTTAAAAGGAGAGATTAATGCATTTTTTCCCTTACAAATTGTATTATCAGCATAGCAATTTGAGTAAATGTATAAAAGTTAGGGGATGATGCCCCCTTCTAGAAGAATGTGCATTTATGTTTAAATTGTAACATAAATTATCAAGTTTAGTTATTTTATTTCTTTATTACAAAATGCTAAAACTGGCACCGTTTTGTTGAGAAATTGACTATTTCCAGGGAAACTTTTTCCAAAGAAAACACACACACACACTTGCATGTCTCTTTGCGGGCCTGCGGCGGTCTGGGCAAATAAGCTGCTCTATCAACAGCATCCACAACTGAATAAAACAAAAAGTGTTTAACTTGAAAAAATGTTTTGCGCAAGTGCGCTTGCTAAATGAAGACAGACTATATAAAATGGATCAAACAAAAAACTTGTTTATTAACGAGCTGCAGTTTTATTACATCATGCACTGACAGAGATGCAGTATAATAATGCCACGGGTCATCAATAAGGTGTAGATTGGTCCTCAATTTCAGTACAGTAGACGTGGTAAGCTGTTTTTCCACGTTTCCAAGCATTTTAGATTGTCCTCAACACACTAAAATGTACTCAAGTAAAAGTAAAGGTGCACAATTTTTAAACTCCTCAAAAAAAGTAAAATTTCTGATAAAAAAAAACTACTTAATTACAGTAATTTGAGTATTTGACTTCACACCTCTGTCACTGGGTGAGTGTTTGCTGACAAAGACGTACCATCAAAACTGATCATTAATCAAAGAGAAACAGAATATGGTGGAAAATATGTTTTGAAAAAAATTGACTGTTCAAAAAAACACCCCTGATTAGTATTTATATAGCAGATATTGCACATGACCATATGCCATATATACTGGTTATATATTTTATAACCAGTATGTAATACATCTACATCCCTAATCCTACCCAATACCTAAACTTAACAACTAATTTACTAACTATTAATAAGCAGCAAATTAAGAGTTTGTTGAGGCGAATGTCATAGTTAATGGTTTGTTAATAGAGAGAATTGGACCTTAAAATAAAGTGTCACCATTAATTATGATCACTTGATGTTTGTTGATTACTATATAATCATTGAGAATTGTCACACTGACAAATACAGATAGCTAAACTGTTCGTCTGCTTTCATTCAAATAAAAGATTTTAGAATGCAGACCAACCTTTGCAAAGTATCATAAAAATTAAATATGCTTAAAAATCAACTAAAACTTAAAAACGTCCAAAAACACTCAAAAGGGATTTTGCATTGTGTGGCCACTAAGTAAGGATGTTGTTTTATTTGCAAAATGAGCCAAGGGCTCGAATTGCCATCCCAATAAGTTAATATGATGTGGCACCAAAATAAAATGAACCAAATTTATCCATTTCCAACAAATGCAAATCTATTACAAATATTTTACAAATGATTTGATTGCTTTCTTTGCAATAACTTTTAATAACTACTATTTGTCACAATTTCAAAACATAGAGTGGCACCAAAAATTATTTGGATACCTATATCACACATTTGAAAATGTCTGAATTTCACTGCATTTAGATACAAAAACAAATGATGCTGGGGCTGTTGCATGAGATTCACTCTTCTGAGCCACTTTATAAACACTTGGTTACATTATATGAAGTCAGTTTCCATAAAGTTCACACTGGTATTCTTGCAGGATAATCACTGTTCATCTTTTATTAGCACAAGAACATTTGACAACCAGAATGTGTATATTTTGAATAATATATCTATTCAGTCTACTAACTATATGTACCTTTGCAACTACATGTCAACTGCCAGTCATAAGAGTATTAATGGACTACCTGCTTAATATCCGCTAACATTTTATTTTGATGGTCCCCCAAAAGACATTCTATGAGTAACTTTGTCCATGCATGTACATTTTACTAACCCTAACCACTAATTCTAACCATAATCATAATCAATATTCTAAAGGGAGTTAGTTGAGATGTACGGTAGGTGCAGTTAATTATAGCTAGTAGAATGTCTAAAGTCGACTGTCGAAATCGAAAAATTATGTTCTGGGCCCTATACACTCTGTCACCCTTTCCCCCCACTAACGACACCCCTGCTCAGCAGCTTCACCCAAATTTCAGATAACCGTGCTCTCTGTCTCCCCAACAGTGGTCTTACTGACGCCCCCGTGTGGTGAACCAGAGGTGGAAAAAAACAAACCTGTGTGCAGCTTGTTTACATCAGAGCATGATCATGTGCTCCTGATCAGTGTGAAATAGCAAAACTGTTTTTCAAGCTGGCTTATTTTATAACCAGTATGTAATCTAATATATGCTAAAAGTGAGGTCTGTGGTAGGTGTGGGTGTTCCAACACTGTGTATGTGTTTGTACTTAAGAGTAAGGTGATATACAGTAAATTTAAGTATGTTTTCTAGATATTCCATAAATATAAATAAATAAAGGGAGTGGATTGTAATATTTCTGATGTAACATAAATAAGTCAGATGAGCTGCAATTTTAACCAAGGAGTATTTTCACTTTTCTCTCTTAAGAAAGTTATTTATTTATTTATTTAGTGTAGATAGGTGTGCTGGTTATGGTTGCATGTTCTATATCACATGACAACAGTGTTGGGGAGTAACTAGTTACATGTAATGGAATTATGTAATTTAATTACAAAATAAAAGTAATTGTAATCAGTTACAGCTACTGAGAAACAGTACAGCTACTGTGTAATTAGATTACAGTTACTTATGAAAATGTTAAGAATTACAATGGGGGTTACATCTGACTCACACACACTCCCACATACAGATTTAATTGATTTCTTTCATAAATTGCAGTGACTGCTCTAAAATTTGAAACACCAATGTTTCAGGAGTTTAGAACATGCTTATTCGATAACTCTTATTTCCTATATGGGTTTATGTATAGCTATGCTTCATTTTTTAAAGATTAACTGTTTTTTTTCCAAGGCATTGTTAGATTCCAGTGTTTCCTGTCATAGCTATGGAAAGATTTGATTTCAAAAACAGTATCATAGCTAATAAAATTTATTGTTAGGATTTTAAAATATGTATGTAACAAGAATTATATCAAGTAAGTAGGATTTGTGGTGGCTGTGCTTTAAAGGGGACATTGATCTTCCACAAGTTGGTATGGTTCTTTAGGGTCTTCATGAACGGTCTGCAACATATTTTGGTTAAAATTCCTCAGTGGTCGTGTAAAACAACACCCTTTTTACCTTGCTCTATTCACAGCGACTCATTTTGGGGCATGTCTCTTTAAATGCCAATGAGCTCTGCTCACCCGCCCCTTTCTTCTGTGGAAGAGCAAAGGCGATTTGCAAATAATCATAAAAAAATATAAAGTGTCAGACTTACTTCTTCTGGAGGTGCAGCTGGATCACGAACAATGGGTACTGATCTATCCTTGAGTTTTAACTTTTTAACAAAACTTGCCTTGAATTGTCCCTCATTCAGAAAACAGTCTGGAGTAAAATTATTTGCGCAGACATAAATTATTTAGGTGTATTCGGTGGTGCATTACCATTAAAAACAAAACTAATGCACTGCGTCCTCAGTGGCTCTGATGTCGGGAGAAAATTAAGATTCTTATGTCTTCTACATCACAAAACTAAAAAACACCTGCATTGCATACAAGACATTGTCGCTACAGCTCCTGGAGCGTGGAGACAATTATGGATTTCATATAACTGGCAATGGGCAAAAATATGCTAATATTGGACAGTACTTCAGTGTTTGTGGGCGGGGCCTGAGCAATATTACATCATACTGCTCAGAAAATCAAAACAGCTTGATAATTGAGACTAAATGTGGGATTAAAAAAAAGGAGTGAATGGATTTTTATCATTGTACGGTGGTTGTGTCCACACACTGCTAAGATACATTTATATGCAAACACCATGTAAAAGTGAATTTTGCATCCAATGTCTACTTTAAAACAGTAATATAATCTTAATTCAAGTGATGAAGGATTTCGGAAGTGTGACAGTAATCAGTGTTGAGCACATACTGTAAGGTTTACCATTTCTTAAAGGCAGGGTAATTTTCTGGTAGCCAATGATGATATTTGAAATTACCAAAACAAACACGCCCCTACCCCAAAAGGGTCTTGCCCCTATTTTGATAGTTCCACCCCACATATACGTACGCAACCCAGGCAACGATTAGTTCTGTAAAACAAACCAAAACCAATGTTACACCGTGTCTACATCGGACGTGAGCGGCGCTGCGCAACAAATGCTTACAGAAAAATGCTGCCGGGTTCTATTTATGACGTGCTAACACAAATTTCAAATGGTTTTCAACGGTCAGTGTAGGCAGACTTTAGCTGTTGTAGACACTGTAAAATATGAGAAGAAACAAAGCAACCTCGGCGTACAATCGCAGGCCTTCCGCTCCTTGAGTTCTCTACAGCGCTGGAAAGCTGATCCGATATTTACACGGGTCCTACTTCTTGCCTTATCGGTCCGCAGACGTTTTCCTTTTTTGTTTTTTTTATCTGCCATCTCTATCTTTCTGTCACTCGGCTCGGCTAATGTCCGTCCCATGCATGAAAGCTTCTCCTCCTAATGAGTCCTCTAGACACGCACCTTACTGCTGATTGGCTACAAGTTTGTTTTGCTATTCGGCCCGAATCAGTTTTCTAAAGTGTTTTTGAAAAATTACATACCCTACCTTTAACAGTTGAAAACTAAGTAATCAAAAAGTAATCAAATGTAACCAGTTAAATTACTTCAATAAAGTAATAGAAATAGTTACATTTTAGAAGGGGTAACTTGTAATCTGTAACCTATTACACTTCCAAAGTAACCTTCCCAACACTGCATGACAATGACGTAAGTGCATTCAGGTGCAGAGTTCCCCTTTTAGTTATTTTAGTTATGTGTTTTTTTCTATGTCTATCATGTTTTTTTTATCACTCTGTTTGTTCTGTTCTTAGTTTGTGATGCTGTTATGCTATCCATCCTTGATCTGAACTAGATGTGGTCCTCAAGGCTGGACAGTCTGTTGTGAAATAAAAAAAAAAAACATCATTTATATTAGATATATATATATATATATATATATATTCTAATATATATAATGTATTAAGTAATATTTAAACAAAAAAAATTAAGTAAATTCATTTCAATTTCATTTGGATTAATCAGTCACATTTTGAATTGGAAATTTAAGGGAACTTCGTGGAGCCAGGACTAAAAACATTGTGTGCTGTGAGAGTTGTTGGTAAATTATAATTATACAGTGGGTACGGAAAGTACCCCCTTAAATTTTTCACTCTTTGTATATTGCAGCATTTGCTAAAATCATTTAAGTTAACTTTTTTTCCTCATTAATGTACACACAGCACCCATATTGACAGAAAAACACATAATTCTTGACATTTTTGTAAATCTATTAAAAAAGAAAAACTGAAATATAAAATGGTCCTAAGTATTCAGACCCTTTTCTCAGTATATAGTAGAAGCACCCTTTAGATCTAATACAGCCATGAGTCTTTTTAGGAAAGATGCAACAAGTTTTTCACACCTGGATTTGGGGATCCTCTTCCATTCCTCCTTGCAGATCCTCTCCAACTCTGTCAGGTTGGATGGTAAACGTTGAAGGACAGCCATTTTTAGGTCTCTCCAGAGATGATCAATTGGGTTTAAGTCAGGGCTCTGGCTGGGCCATTCAAGAACAGTCACAGAGTTGTTGTGAAGCCACTCCTTCGTTATTTTAGCTGTGTGCTTAGGGTCCTTGTCTTGTTGGAAGGTAAACCTTCGCCCAGTCTGAGGTCCTGAGCACTCTGAGAAGGTTTTCGTCCAGGATATCCCTGTACTTGGCGCATTCATCTTTCCCTCGATTGCAACAAGTCGTCATGTCCCTGCAGCTGAAAAACACCCCCACAGCATGATGATGCCACCACCATGCTTCACTGTTGGAACAGGTGATGAGCAGTGTCTGGTTTTCAACACACATACCGCTTAGAATTAAGGCCAAAAAAATCTATCTTGGTCTCATCAGACCAGATAATCTCATTTCTCACCATCTTGGAGTCCTCCATGCGGGCTTTCATGTGTCTTGCACTGAGGAGAGGCTTCCATCGGGCCACTCTGCCATAAAGCCCTGACTGGTGGAGGGCTGCAGTGATGATTGACTTTCTACAACTTTCTCCCATTTCCCGACTGCATCTCTGGAGCTCAGCCTTAGTGATCTTTGGGTTCTTCTTTACCTTCTCATCAAGGCTCTTCTCCCCCGATAGCTCAAATTGGCCGGACGGCCAGCTCTAGGAAGGGTTATGGTCGTCCCAAACGTCTTCCATTTAGGATTATGGAGGCCACTGTGCTCTTAAAAACCTTAAGTGCAGCAGAAATTTTTTTGTAACCTTGGCCAGATCTGTTGCCTTGCCACAGTCTGTCTATGAGCTCTTCAGGCAGTTCCTTTGACCTCATGATTCTCATTTGCTCTGACATGCATGTGAGCTGAAGGTCGTATATAGACAGGTGTGTGGCTTTCCTAATCAAGTCCAATCAGTATAAGCAAACACAGCTGGACTCAAATGAAGGTGTAGAACCATCTCAAGGATGATCAGAAGAAATGGACAGCACCTGAGTTAAATATATGAGTGTCACAGCAAAGGGTCTGAATACTTAGGACCATGTGATATTTCAGTTTTTCTTTTTTAATAAATCTGCAAAAATGTCAACAATTCTGTGTTTTTCTGTCAATATGGGGTGCTCTGTGTACATTAATGAGGAAAAAAAAATTTACTTAAATGATTTTAGCAAATGGCTGCAATATAACAAAGAGTGAAAAATTTAAGGGGGTCTGAATACTTTCCGTACCCAAGTAATGCACATATTGTGAATCTGTATTTTAATCATAATTCTGTCTTGTACTGGACATTAAAGTGATTTGGCTTATGTGTTTTCTAGTCTGTTATAAATACCCTGCAGGTGTATATATTTTTTTTTGTCCGCTTAAGATAATAAACAGTACATGGTATCAGTAAGTTATATGCATTGGACAGTTGTCAGATTGCTTTCTTTAAATTCTTTTAATTCTTTCTGTCTTTATCTCGTTTTCCTTTGTGTTTTTTATTTCTTTTGTTATCTGTCATCTCAGCCTCTAACCACACCAACATCACATCCCCCTACCTCTCCTCTTCCTCCTCTACTGTGCTTTCACTCTTTTCCCTCTCATTATGAAATCAGTTGTGGTGCGTGCCTTGTTTTACTGCCTTCTCTAAACCTTTAACCAAGAAATTCTTTAACTTTGTAAATTAAAATGAGGAAAGGTGTGTGTAGACCCTCAATGGATTTAAGTCAAGTCAAGTCAAGTTTATTTGTACAGCGCTTTTCACGATACAAATCAACTTTACAGCAAATTAAGTTTCTACAATATTTAGTGGTAGCTTATCAGTGGTGACTGTCAGTCAATGTACATATGGCAGAAATGTACGGAAAAATCTATTTAAGACGTAATAAAACAGACGATGAAACAATATTAACAGCAATTATTATATGATGCAATCAAACTTATAGCAAAATGTGTTAGTTCTGTATGTTGTTTTAGGGTTGGCATCATCTGAGGTTCCTATGAGGGGTTGACATCATCTCTTCTCAGGTGTTCTGGATCCAGACTGAAGCTTATGTAAATCTTAGTTACCACAGGATGGCAATCCCGTGGCAAAAACAGAGAAACAAATAGAGACATAATTAACATAGCTGCTGCTCCAACCAAGCTAAATTAATTTGTTTACTAGCTTTTCTGCATCAGAAACAGGTAACATGTTTCGCAACTTGGCAATGTTTCTAAGATGGAAGAATGCTGTTTTTGTAACATGGGAAATATGATTTTCAAAAGACAAGTTGCTATCAATATAACACCCAGATTTTTGACTGTAGAGGAAGTAACAGTACACCCGTCTAGTTGCAAATTGTAATCCAAGAGATTCTGTGTACTGTCTTTTGGTCCAATAAGTAATATCTCTGTCTTATCCGAATTTAATAGGAGAAAATTATTGGTCATCCAATCTACATTTTTAACACACTCTGTTAGCTAAGATAATTTAGAAGTTTCATCTGGTCATCTGAGATATATAGTTGAGTATCATCAGAATAACAATGGAAACCAATCCTGTATTTTCTAATAATATTACCAAAGGTTAACATGTATATTGAAAATAGCAGAGTACCTAGGACAGATCCTTGTGGCACTCAATATTTTACTGGTGATAACTGAGATGACTCCCCATTTAAATGAACAAAATGGTAGCGATCGGACAGGTAGGATCTAACCATCTTAAAGCCTGCCCTTGAATAGTTACATAGTTTTGTAATCGATCTATGAGTAATGTCATGATCTATAGTATCGAATGCAACACTAAGATCAAGTAAAACTAGCAATAAAATTCAGCCTTGGTCTGACGCAAGAAGCAAATAATTTATAATTTTAACAAGTGCAGTTTCTGTGCTATGGTGGGGCCTGAAACCTGACTGAAATTCTTCATAGAGATAATTTTTTTGCAGGAAGGAGCACCGTTGAGCAGACACAACTTTTTCTAACATTTTAGACATAAAAGGAAGATTAGAAATGGGTCTGTAATTTGCCAGTTCAATAGGATCTAGCTGAGGTTTCTTATTAAGAGGCTTAATAACCGCCAGCTCGAATGTTTTTGGGACATGACCTAAAGACAACGAAAATTTTATAATATTGAGAAGCGGTTCTTCTGCAACAGGTAACAACTCTTTAAGTAATTTAGTGGGTACAGGATCTAAAAGGCATGTTGTTGGTTTAGATGCAGTGATACGTTTATTTAGCTCTTCCTGTCCTATAGTTGTAAAGCACGGCAGTTTATCTTTTGGTGCGATGAACGAAGCTAAAGTATTATACGCTGTAGAACCTACATTTGTTATTGTATTTCTGATGAAGAAATTCATAAAGTCATTACTAATAAACTGTGATGAAATATTTAGATTGGGTGGCATCTGATTATTTGTTAATCTAGCCACTATGCTAAATAAAAACATTGGATTATTTTGGTTATTTTCTATGAGTTTATGTATATGCTCGGCCCTGGCAGCTTTTAGAACCTGTCTATAGCTGGACATACTGCTTTCCACGCAATTCTAAAAACTTCCAAATTAATTTTTCTCCATTTGCGCTCAAGACTACGAGTTTCTTTCTTGAGAGAATGGGAATTACTGTTGTACCATGGCACAGTACATTTTCTCTAACCTTTTTCAATTTGATGGGGGCAATAGCTTCTAATGTATTAGAGAAGATATTGCCCAGTTGCTGTCATTTGTGAGTTCGTGTTTACTTATGGGTACGCAGAACAGTTGAGATAAATCAGGCAGGTTATTTGTGAATCGGTCTTTGGTGGCTGGAACAATAGTTCAGCCCGGACGATAACGCGGAGCCATATAGTTAATATCAGTAATATGCAGCATGAATGATACAAGGAAATGGTCTAGTACACTAATCACTTTAGGTACTGATATAGATATCGTAAGATCAATTCCATGCGATATAATTAAATCTAGCGTATGATTAAAACGATGAGTGGGCCCGGTGACGTTTCGCTTGACTCCAAAACAGTTTAATAAGTCTGTAAACGCAAGTCCTAATGCATCATTTGTATTATCAACGTGAATGTTAAAATCTCCGACAATTAGCGCTTTATCAACAGTAACCAATAGGTCTGAGAGGAAATCTGCAAATTCTTTTAGGAAATCTGTATACGGCCCTGGTGGTCTATACACAGTAGCCAGAGCAAGAGATACGATAGATTTCTTTTACATATCTGACAGTGTAACATTAAGCAAAAGTATTTCGAATGAGTTAAACCTGTATCCTGTCTTCGGAGTAACATAGAGAATATCACTATATATTGTTGCAACACCGCCGCCATGACCAGTCTGACGGGGCTCATGCTTATAACAGTAGCTTGGTGGAGTAGACTCATTTAGACCAATATAATAATTTGGTTTTAGCCAGGTTTCAGTCAAGCAGAGTACATCAAAACTATTATCTGTGATCATTTCATTTACAATAGCTGCTTTGGGTGCGAGTGATCTAATGTTTAGGAGCCCAAACTTTAAAAATAGTTTTTTTTAGTTTATTTTGCATTTTTCTGGTTTAATCACGATCAGATTTTTTCTAGATCCTGCATTAAATTTATATTTTGACCTCACTATTTGGGGAACAGACAAAGTCTTATAGACTGTACAGCGCAAGTACTCTATCATTTAAGCAGGTAGAACAAAAATCATCAGGGCAGTTATTTGAGATTTGACTTACTAGTCATATGGTGCGTAGCGTCCTGGAGATGTTGTCCGAAAGGAGTTCCGCTCCGACTCTGCTGGGGTGCAGGCCATCAGCGCGAAAAAGCCTAGGACGCTCCCAGAAAAGATTCCAATTATTAACAAAGAGCAGTTTCTGTTCTTTACACCATGACAATAACCATTCATTTAAAGCAAAAAGTCTACTGAACCTTTCGTGTCCTCGTCGATACGTGGGAAGCGGTCCTGACACGATGATCATCGTCGCGGGCGATGTGCAGCGCACCATCTCGATCAGGCTCCTGAAGTCCCTCTTCAGTGTCTCGTCTGCCGCAGCTTGGTGTCGTTAACCCCCGCGTGAAGCACGACCGCTCCGGTGCTCTCGTCGCCCTTCAGGATCGCGGGTATCTGCGCAGAAACATCGAGAACACGAGCACCAGGGAAACAGTGAGTGTGCACTTTACCTTCAGCTAACGTAGCACGGACGTGCCGGACGATGGAGTCACCGATGATCACAGCGTCTCGTTCCGTCTTGCGGATGGGAGCGAAGCGGTTCCAGGTGGAGATCTCGAAGACCGGAGGCGGCAGAGGTGTAGAGGTCACGTCTTCCATGGGTGGTGCACCCAGGGTCCGTGGTGTCCCGGTGCCGGGGTGAAGGACATCTGGGAAGATCGCGTCCTGGGTGCACCGGGCCTGTGCAGAGAAACACACGGAGTAGAGGTGGTGGGAGAGTTAGCAGCGGGCTGTATACTTACCTCGGACTTGTGAGCGTCAGCCTGGGATGATTCCAGCGCAGCTCTCCGCTCTCTCAGCTGTGTCTGCATCTCCACCATGTCGCGGATCTGCTTCTCCACAGCCTCCAGCTGTCCTCACCTGCACTCAAAGGTAGGCACACATCCGCCATTAAAGCAAGTAACAGTGAGTAAAACAATGGTAATGTTTGGCTAGAGTATTAGCAAGGTAAGCGAGATTAGGGCGGGGGGGCAAAAAAAAAAACCACGCTGGCGATGCTAGCGGGCTATTTGCTAATAGCGGACTCGGGAAATCAAAATAAAACTAGTGATAACAAGGCGCTCTGATTGTTTTTGTTGTAGAATACGATCAGGGATAAATTTACACGTTATAGAAACGAAAATTATGGTGCATAAAATTGATTTTAAGATAAAAAATAGACAATAAAGAATTAACTTCACGTAGCTCAAACTCAAAACACACGGCAGCAACAAACAGGAAGTGATTTACACCTATCTTACACCTATTAACTATCTTACCTCAAACATCGGTCCTTTCCCAGATGAGTAGGTTTATGCCTGTCTTATTCTTTTACCATTATTAAGTTTCCAGGGATCTGCTGGTTAAACATTAAAATAAGAAGAAAATGAACATTTACTTGCCCTCGGGCCATCCAATTTGTAAATTGTTTCTTCATCTGAATAGATTTGGAGAAATGTAGCATTACCTCACTTGCTCACCAATGGATCCTCTGGAGTGAATGGGTGCCGTCAGAATGAGAGTCCAGACAAATTATGGAGAGTCCATAATCCATAATAAAGCTGACCCTTAACCAAAAGCATTTCTGTTGTGGTGCCAAGGAGTCTAAAACAAACAATGCATATCTTCTGTGTTAAGTCTGGTTATTTTCAACAGAAGCATTCAATGAGAGTGCATAACTGCCTATCACAATTATGTTATATTATAAAATAGTACATCATGTATATATTATTTCCTATAGTAAAAACAACATTTTAGTAATGAGCTCCAGAAGCTTTAAATACCTTTAGCATGAAGGTGGATCGTATCAATACTGAGTTGTCCTGTTGTAATTTGTGCTTAATTTTCTCACAGTTTTCATACACTGCACTGCACTGGAAGTTTTGTTTGGCCAGTGGGACTAAATGCAACTCATATGAAACTCAACTCAAGAAGCAGCTCAGATGATGAAGGACGTTCATTCTAAGCAGTTCCTCTGTAACTAGGATTTAGGTCCCTGTACTTGTAACTACTCTATGGCTCTATTTGAGTAAAATAACAAAACAGTGTCCTTATCCATGACAGTTCAAGACTACTACTGATTTCCTATCCTGTATGTTTTACCTCTCCTTTGCAAAGGCTGTTGAATTTGTATTTTGTATTAATTTAATTGATTTAATTTTTTGATTTTTCCAATTTAGATTATCTGAATAATTTTGATTTCTACTTTTTAATGGATCTTTGTTGGTGTGGTAAATTTGTTAAAAAGTCTGCAATGGCACAGTCTAAGATAACACAGCAGGATGAAACAAAATTGGAATCTATGAAGCACTCCCGGTGAAGACAAAGGATGTATAAGGAAGCACAAAAAGTTACCTCTCTTAGCTCAGCAGGAAAGTATGACTGTACAGAATTTGATGAGAAATTTCTTTATAAAATCATGACATTTGGAAAACAAAAGTTTTCTAAAATACAGAAAATGTATAAAAAAGAAGAAGAAAAAGGTGGTCAGACATTATATGGACACAATTTAAAGTCATTAATACCACTTACATCCATGTTTTAAGGATTTTCATTTGCAGGCACAGTAATGTCCATAAGTTGTGAAAGACATTTGAAATGTTTCTTGCAAGGCACATAACGGAGAGAAATGCTAAAAACAAGAAAATACAAATTAAAATGGGGAGACGAGACATGGAGAAAAACAAATACAAACAAACGTTAAATGTCATATTTAAAACGTTGCTAAAAAAGGGATCTTTTTACAAGAAAGAACACATAGGCTGCTTTTGTAAAACCATAGATAAAGACTTGTAATTACAACACAATGTAGAAAAGACAAATAAACAAAAATCAACACAAATAATTTTATAAAATTAGAAATGTGCATTAAAACTTGTTTTTGTATTCCTCTTAGCAGTTCTAACCCTTAAATGTTTTAAAACCCAAAACAGAGAAAAAGTCACAAAAACAAATATGACAAATTTTGCAACAAACAGGTAATATACACATATTTCAAACCATCATTCTTCATTAAGGAAAAATTTGACCTCTACGGCACTAAATGACAAAATACAAGCACAAAAGATAAACGCTATTTAAGAAGGTAAATAAAAAGCAAAAATCTCTGATATTAAATCCAATATCTCATGTTTAATTCACCAAACAGACATTGAGTCTGGAGGAGGACAAAAAAGTATGCCAAAAACATTTGCTTTGGTAATTCACAAAAACATTAATATCCTGTGACCTTCTTAAATTACACTTTGCCATTGACTGCTACATTTATATTTATACATTTATCAACGTTGAACTGATATGGAAGAGTTAATGCATTTTTAGGGACTTTTATCATATTTCCAGAGACATGGCTATGTTCCCTTGGTAAATGCAATGTGAACATACGTGCCGAAATCATATGTACATGCCGAAACTTTGTCTTTGGTCTGAAAATGGAAGTATAGACTCTAGAAGAGATCAACTAAATCTAAGGAGTACCACTGTTTACTGCTGCAGGCCATATTTACCCTGTCACATATCCGGATAAGTGCATTTACACGAAGCTGCTAGACTTTATGATCACTGCAGATTTATCCAGCACACTCTGTGGTAATCATTCTGCTCTGAAATCTTTGGAAATGATCTTTTTGTTCTCTAAGCACATCTACATTTTGGCTGATCATTACATTGGTGGTACATACAGTACAGACATACTCCTCCACACTGTGAGAGTATATCAATAGAGATAGACAAGGAATTCTGGGAGCGGTCAAAAACCCAGTTCATAATGTGCATCACTGACTACAGATATAACAAAAATGTAACAAGATGAAGATAAATAAGCAATAAATAAAAGAACGTGTATAGCCTATGATGTGTTTGTTTATATATTTAAAAATATTTAAGATAACAATACAAAAAAGGTTGAAAAGTCTGAGATGTCCTCTTGATGTATTCAAATAAAATGGTTTGCAATGACACAAAAGCAGAAAGATGAAAGTCCAAAAATAAGAGATATCTTTACAGATTTAAGCAAGTAGTATACAAGTATACATGCACGCAGCTTACAACCTTAAACCATATGGCTCTATCTTACAGTGCAGCTTCTATATATGCAGTAATCAGAAGCTTACGAGAACACTGTTCTGTCTTGTGAGGAGGTATAACGTTGTTATCAGTGGTGTGCACAGACCTCAGTGGGGCGGAAGGGGGAAAAAAACAGACTGTAGAATTAATTGTGTTTGCTTTTTCTTTCATTATTCGTAATTATTTTGTTAATAATCAAAAACACCCTACTCTATGATTTTTTTCTCACCTATAAATAACTGTTAACATTGTAATTTCATGTGTTTGGACATGTACCATGGTAATGCCATGGTACTCTGAAGTTTTGAAGTACATTTGGATTAACATGTAAATACCATGGTATATGAATGTGGTACTCATTCAGTACCATGACATTACATTCAATACCATGATAACACTACAGGTTTTAGTGTTTTACTTCACTAACTGCTGCTTCCACTCTGACCTAATTATATTCACATCACACACAACATTTTTTTATTTTACTGTATTCTGTCATTAATATTGGCACAGTGATGACATCAGATAATCACCATGATACTGGCTGATTACCATATTCATGTGGAATATGAATGCATGGTGCTCCAACACACTTCAAAGAATGCTATTATAGAGTTGAAAATTGGCTTATTAGTTAGGGTTAGGGTTAAAAAAATCTTTGGTTGACAACTCTTCCGTGAACAACTTATTTTATCACTCTTAAGAAACCGGTAATTCTGACTGACTGATGTACGTATTGACCCGAATATAAGACAATAGCTGCGTCCGAAATCGCATACTTCCATACTATATAGTAGGCGAAAAACAGTATGCGAGGCGAGTAGTACGTCCGAATTCATAGCATTTGAAAAACAGTAGGCGAGAAGTACCCGGATGACCTACTACTTCCGCCTGAATTCCGCAGCATGCATAGGATGGACACTTTACTATCCCATGAGGCCACGCGAGAGGAGGCGCCATATTCGAGAACGGCAGAAGGCGGCGACGCGGCTCTCTTCAAGTGTAAGTACCTCAGGGAAAAACCTTGTTCACTGTGGTTAAATTGCACTTGTTTAACATGATCTAAGTGAACGGCTGACTTATTGAAAGTTTAAACACTGTAAATCGATGAGATGATTTCGTGAATCAGCTGTAAAAAGATGTTTAATCGCCGATGAAATTTGTGTCAATGCTTAAATGTGAAACATTGCTGATGTTAGCAGTAGTGAGGGCTCTTTAAATTTTGGCGCTGTTGTGGAGACGCATGTCACGTGACAACATCAACATGGTGGATGTAGTACGTCCGAATTCCATTCATACTCCTCGCATTCATACTATATAGAACGTACTATTTTAACGGTCGAGTAGTACGTTCAAAATCAAATGTAGTACCTACTAAGCAGTATGCGATTTCGGACGCACCCAATGTTTTTTTTCTTGGAATACATCTGAAAAAACGCGGTCGTCTTATTTTCAGGGTCTAGACTTTGACATGTCAGTAATACACCCACAAGAATAGGTGGTGCCAAATACGCATAAACGAGTGTGCCATGAAATATGTAATGTAATGCGTGTTGTAAAGATCGCAAGTAAAAACAAAAGAATAAGAAAACCTTACAGCTGCATGAGTCGTGACTGTCACGTTAGCCTGATGGACCAAACTCCCTTTGTGATTTTAAAACGTAAGACAGTACCCAGATTTGAAGTCTACAGTAAGATTTAACTTCTACTGTTACTAAGATTTTGGTAGGCTACTATTAGATGGATAGCCTAAATGTCCTAATTCAGATGGGCTACCTGTTTGTTTGTTTTTAAAATGGTATATTAAAAGTGTACTTTTTTTTTACGTGATTGTTGGTACATTTTACCAGTTTTTACCATACTTTCAAAACAAAAATTCAAATAGGAAGAATATGCAATATGAAAATAATTGAAGAATGAGTTTTACTGAGAAAAAACAAGATTTGGTTTTTAAAAAGTCTTTTTCCAAAAGGTACATCTGGAAAAAGGGGGGTGGTCTTATAATCAGGGTCGTCTTATATTCGGGCTAATACGGTAATACAAATTTGATAATTCTTCTTCCTTTTATACAGTTTGATGAACATGCATTAAAGCAATACACATAACATTTTTGAAGCCACTCTGATCTGCTGGAGCTGTATAGTGAAACTCTTATTATACAGCTCCATAATTTTAATGTTTTTCTTCAACTACCTACAAAGAAACAAATGTATTTATAGTCAGTTATTATGAGACCGAAAGGAACAGCTTGTGCACACCACTGCTCATATTTGCCGAGATAGCCGGCTCATATTTGACACTCTAGAGATCTTATCTCTAGAGAGCTTTTAATACCTAATCACGCAACTCTTCTAGATCCCAGAGTAAAATGTTACATTTCAGCTTTTAATGTTACTTTTTCTTAATGATATGTGACCCTGGAGCACAAAACCAGTGATAACGGTCAATTTTTCGAAATTGAGATTTATACATCATCTGAAGGCTGAATAAATAAGCTTTCCATTGACGTATGGTTTGTTAGGATAGGACAATATTTGGTCGAGATTTGAAAATCTGGAATCTGAGGGTGCAAAAAAACAAAATATTGAGAAAATCGCCTTTAAAGTTGTCCAAATGAAATTCTTAGCAATGCATATTACTAATCAGAAATTCAGTTTTAATATATTTACAGTAGGAAATTTACAAAATATCTTCCTGGAACATGATCTTTACTTAATATCCTAATGATTTTTTGGCATAAAAGAAAAATCAATAATTTTGACCCATATAATGTATTTTTGGCTATTGCTACAAATATACCCCAGCGACTTAAGACTGCTTTTGTGCTCCAAAATATAGCATATCTGAAGATAAAATATATGTAAATAGTACACACACATTCAGATCTATGAGACTTGTAGATCACCTTTGGTCCTTGATTTGCCCTGAGTGAAAGGTTTGATTTGTAATAATGTGGTGTATTCTTTTTTTCAATCTAAAAATTTTATTTTACAATCTTCTAATGCCCAAAACCCTAACACTGGTGTAAGTGTCAAATTCAGATGCAGAGTTGTATGGCTGTGAATTTGGAGTGTTTCGTAAAAAGGCTTGTCGTCAATAACACATAAAAACACACTGAAAGAAGCACAGAGTTGTTGAAAATATGCTAAACGAAATAGACAATGCAACATCAAGAGTACACAGTTGCATTATGCAGTAAATGTATGTCTTGAAAAAGTTTTTAGACCACTGTGCTGAATTGGTCATTTATGTGGTTGTTTGCTGTTTTTTTTTTTTGGTTCTGATTATGCATCCATACACAGTCATGAAAAATGTTTCCCTTACAGAACAAGGCTTTGGGATGCATTCTCAAATATTTGGCATCTCCAAATGAAGTACAAAATATGCTTACAACAAGTAACTTCCAGATATGGCACAATGGTTTATCCTTCTCTGGTCTTGCACTCTTTTTCATTTCTCTCTTTTCAGTTAGAGAAACACTGTCTGAAGTAACAGTGCTGGCATGTTCCTAAGGTTTCCTCTTTTTTATGATTAATTTGTACTGCTTTTGGATAGTTGAGGGAAACTAGATGTGCAAAGTTGTGCATGTTTTTGTCATATGAAGGTTATATTTTTTAGTCATTATGGGGAAAGTAAATGTTGTTTGACTGAATGAATCTGTTTGTAGCAACTGATCAGGTGTCTGATATAAAATGTTGTTCACTGTTGTCTGTATGTATCAGACCCGCATATATACTGTCCTCCAGTGGTCACTATGCTCTTCCTGTCGCACTCTTTCTAGCTCCGCCCATGTCCACTTGCAGGAGTCCCCATTCCTCATCCTCACTGTTCCCTGCTCGGTCCCGTCCCTCCTCCACACACTCATCATCCTCGTCTTCTTCATCCTCCAGAGCAGATTCCTCATCCCTCTCACGTTTGATGGCCTGGATGGTGGGAGGCTGCAGTGGGGCAGAAGCACCGGTGTCTTTAGAGTCAGAGCTCTCCTCAAAGAGCTCAGGGTTCTCCAGCATCTCTCTGATCAGAGGAGGCATTGGGCCTGGGATCTCCATCTTTAGAGTGATGGCTCGCTCTGCTCCTGAACAAACACAAAAAAAAAGATGATCATCTTCATGTTTTGTGGTTTTAATCTCTTCATTTCGGTCCATATTTTACATATTTATCATCGGTGTGTAGTAGAGGTGTTCTCAGGTCTTAATATCTGTACCTGACCCAAATTGGTCCAAGTCACGTCTTGGACCCCATATGCATAAAATAATAAACAAATACTGTAAAGTTGGCATATTTTAAAAGAACTTGGGTCTGCCATTCGGCAAAAGCACATTTACTTAAAATTACCTGAGATTTAAGGCTACTAATGAGGCATTCATCAAAGTTTGGGACCTGAACCTGCTTGAGTCTTCGGTCGGACCTCAGATTTTCAGATCTAAGCAGATCCGTGAAGACTTCTAGCGTGTAATAGAGTTTGCATCTAGTAGAAGTCAGGTAGTACCACTAGTTGGCGCTGTCAGCAGCTATCAACTAGGCGAGTGCACTTCAAACATATCACAATGTAAAGTTCCAAGACTTATCACATTCTTCATATTGTGTGCCATACAGATATAAATAATGCGTACCTTTAGTGCTGATGCCTCGGAGGTCAGTGACCTTCATCAACATTCGTGGGAACATGTGAGGTTTGTTGGGGCGTCGCCGGCGAGCGTAGATCTTTAACGCCTCTAGCAGAGGCTCCTGTAGCTGGTCCACCCGATGAGGTTCCTCCAGGTCCATGCGGTCTACTCATTCATCCAGTCACAGAAAGCATGACATGTCAATTAGAGTTCAATAACAGTAAGGCATGACATCACAGAGTGATTGGAGTTCAATAACAGGAGAAGGAATAAACCAACCATGGATTCAAAATGTTTATGAAAGGAGCAGGACAACCAGAGCAGCTACTGCTGAAGGTGCAAAGATTAAAACAGCACTCAGAGATAAGATAAGCACACCATAGAACTTACTCACTCAAAAGAGTTTCACTATAACAGCTATTTATTGTCATAATTTCCCCATGTAATTGAGTAATTGATCTATAAGGAGTCGAAGAAATAAAGTGAATGACACACTGAGAGACAGCAGTACCGCCGCAGATGAGGCAGATAGCGCTAAGGAGCCCTGTCTCTGTGTCGTCCATCTCCAGAGGCAGGAGCTGCACGGCGAAAGCAAACACCAGGTCTGTGAGTGGGCCAAAACCTGCGTTGTGCATCTGTGTTCTGTTGAGGGTCAGTCCATCCGAGAAGGTCATAGTGTCCTGTTCTGGAGTGTAGCGAGTACAAATCCGCAACATCTGTAAAGTTGAATTTCACAATTAAGAAAAATAAAAAACTACATGAATGGGCACAGTCTAATTTTTTTTCTCAGAATCCCACATCATGTGAATTTTTAAAGGCCAATTCACGCTGCACAGACAGACACAGACCAAAGCCGACAGTCACCATATTACAGTGTCACCTCTCAGACATTCCAAGAACCAACAAACAATGGCAGACCAATGCCAGCAGACACCGAAAGGGGTAACATACTGATCCGACAAAACCTGTCAAACGTGTCTGTTGCCGTTTTTCTGCATCTGTCCATGCAGCATGAATCGGCCTTAAAAGGATAGTTCACCTAAAATGAAAATTCTGTCATCATTTACTCACCCTCCACTTGTTTCTTTCTTCTGCTGGACACAAAAGAAGATGTTTTGAAGAATGTTATGGAAATCAATGGCTACCGTCAACTGTAACCACATTCTTCAGAATTCAGCAGAAGAAAGAAACTCATACAGGTTTGGAACAAGTGGAGAGAGAGAGAGCGAGCAAATGATGACAGAATTTTGATTCTTTTGGTGAACTGTCCCTAAGATGTTGCATCTATTGTAGTAAAATTTAAAACTTAGAACCATGCGTTCTACCCACTTCCAATGTGCTACATCTAGTCTTTCAATGCAAGAATGAATCTTGCGTGCATTGCACCTAAAACATCAAATTGGACAACAAAACAAAGCAACTTTGTTGTTCATTCTAGGTTGTTGATTATATGCATATAGTTTTCGTTGTATTTACCAGTATATCAAGGCAGGCAGATTTCAGTAAGGTGATCTGGTCTGCAATGGTGAGTGAAGTAAAACCTGGCAGACGTTTAGCAAACTCCACAATCTTTATAATGCACTTTGTGGAGAGCTCACTGAACTTATCCCACAGTCCAAGATCCAGCTGAACCCTATGATCCGCACTGGAATTCTGAAACAGAGAGTAAAACAGAAAAAAGTTTTAGTATTACTGGTTACATTTCAGTTTTGACTAGCCAGCTGAACATTTTGACTATTAGTAATTCACAATGCACATACTGTATCTGTAATGCAATTCTGACTTATAATAATTCACATGAAAGATATCTACAATGCATTCTTGACTAATGAAAATCCCAGGCTCATAAATTTAATTTAGATTTTATTTCAAACTAGGGATCATTTATTTTATCTGTCCTGTTGCAATTAAGTTTAGTCATAATATGCAACAGATATTGCAACATCAGTAAAAAAAAATTATATTTTTGAATGTTTTCATTACCTCTCTGGTGCTAAGATTATACTTTCATTTGGCACTGTATAAGCACTCGAGAAGCATTTATTGTGTGTAACATGCGTAACTTATTGTATGTCATGTACTGTGCTGTGTGAGTTTTATGTTGTGTCATGCTTGTCCAAGAAAAATTTCCCTGAAACGGGACAATAAAGTATTAATTAATTAATTAGTTCATTCATTCATCCATTGCAGTGACTGCCCATATTTCATTTTACAGACAGACAGAGAGAAATAGATAGAAAAAAATTGGGACTAGACACAGCATAAGATCCCCCCCCCCCCCTTATGCATTCATACACATTTTATCCTAAAATCTTGATGCAGGACAAAAAGTGGATTCGCTGTCTCAAAGAAACCACTATTGATGTGGTTCAATAGATGTGTAATGTTATTACGGTTTTTACACTGGTGGGAATTATTTGCATGATCTTGGCCCACACAGTCC
The DNA here is from genome assembly GCA_018155175.1 of Sinocyclocheilus anophthalmus. Lineage (NCBI taxonomy): Eukaryota > Metazoa > Chordata > Actinopteri > Cypriniformes > Cyprinidae > Sinocyclocheilus > Sinocyclocheilus anophthalmus. Next base: position 54,453 of record JADLZN010005852.1, read on the forward strand.
TGCTCATGCTAGTGATTATTTAGCTGACTGACAAGATGGAAGTGTGTGTGAATATGAGTGTGTGAGAGCTCAGGACTCACAGTTGTGTATTTTCCGAGCTGACAGAGCGAAGGGAAGGTTTCCCTGTGTGCTTTGCTGACTTTATTAACCAGTTCTTCCAGTTCTCCACTCAGCTCATAGCTTTCTGGAAGAACCACCTCCTCTTTTATGTCCTTCTTTTTCTTATTCCTGTCATTACGGACCGCTTAAAGATAAAGACAAACACAAAATGAACCAACCATGTAGCATACATGAACAAAAACAAAACAACAACAAAATGCTACTCATGTTACACGCAACTTATAGAGTAGAGTTTCTTTAGGGTTTTGTTCATGCCAGGTACCTCAGAACAAGATATGTTTGAGGCAATCGTGTGCTTCTCACAAACTTGTGAATTCACTCTAAAATACAACTTGCATGTCTTTACTGGTTGTGCGAACTGAGAACAGTATAACTGGTGATAAGCCACTGCTTAGACTTTTACCTTCCTTAGACATGCCAACCTCAAAGCACTTCTGCAGCCGGCAGTACTGACAGCGGTTCCGTGTCACCTTGTTGATCTGGCAGTTTTTGTCTCTGTGGCAGGTGTACACCATGTTCTTCTGGATACTGCGACGGAAAAACCCCTGATACGGAGATAAGAGAGAGACAGAAACACAAAAATATAAACAGGAAAAAAGGTACGTTTAAATTCATGATTCATGTTTGAACTCTAAAATAAAAGGCTCTGTGATTTCATGAAGCTTAGATCACGAAAATTACCCAGAATTCTGTGTAACAGAGAACAGATTTTATTAACTTCAACAGAGCAATCAGCAGAGGGCACTAAAGAGTAGATGTTTTAATGAAAACAAAAGTCTTGATCTTGGAAGTAACAGTAGATGGCAGCACTCAAATAATTGCATTTGCTTATTTTTATGCATGTGCTGTGTTATAATGCAATTACATGTAATCTTTTCCCACTATGGGTTGAAACATGAATATTAGAGAATGCATGCTCAGGTTTTGTTTTGTGTATGTGAGTACTGTGCACTGATAAAAGTGAAACAACAACGTCATGTATTTAAAATGCATTTAATATTGGCCTTTTTGAAGTGTGTCTAAATAACAAACAAAACACTCTTCACAGAAAAATTTAAAGAAACTTTTTTTTTTTAAATCGTAATTTCACTTTACCTTTTTACCTTGTTTATTAATTATTGCACATCAATACTCTGGTGTAAAGTTCTTTATTCATCATTAGTAAATTAAACATTAACTAACAAACACTGACTAAATTTAACATTGACTAACAAAATGTTTTTAGCATTATCTACTTTCATATTATGGCTAATTTAGCTTTTATTCATGGCAAAATTAAGGCAAAAAAAGCCAAAGCCAAATACATATTATGTTAACCTACATTAAGTAACATTTTGGCTTAGTCCAAAAAAAAAAAAAATTCCTGATAAAGTATGGTGTATGATCTTTTTATAATAAATAATGCTTGTTTGTTTGTTTATGTCTGTCTGTCTGTCTATCTTTGGGGAAAATGAAAAAATTCAGTAACACTTTATTTTTTATTTTAGGAACAATTCTCGCTATTAATTAGCTGCTTATTAATATTACTAGCATTTTGGCTGTTTATTAGTACTTATACAGCGCATATTAATATCTTATTCTACATGACCGTATTTTAGATCCCTTAATCCACCCCATATCTAAACTTGCCTTGCTAACATTAATAAGCAGCAAATTAGGAGTTTGTTCAGGGAAAACTCTTAGTTAATCGTGAATATGTGTTCCCTGATCTAAAGTGTTACCAAATATTCCATACCTTGCAGCCCTCACAAGAGCTGACTCCATAATGGTAGCCAGAAGATTTGTCCTGGCACACAAAGCAGGGTTTATAGACACGAGGAGGAGGGGGTGGAGAAGGAGAACTGGGAACCATCTCCTCTGAGCTTGTGCTCTGGGTCTCCACCGCTGCGGAAATCAAGAAGAAAAAGAACAGATAATTGGTCGTGATTACTAAGGTAAGAATCTGGTTGGTTTTTCAAACCTTCTACCCCAACAGACAAGTTCTGCACTGGAAAACATCATCACTCTTGAAAAATCTATTCATAAAGATCTATTCATAATGTTAATAATGTGTTAAAAATCTGTTTATACTTTAAACAACAAAGCCATTTTCACCTCCTTTTCCCTGAGTAATTGTTTAGAGTAAACCTGTGCTGCATCATCAAAGCCCATGCATAAATTGGAATGGATTGCCATTTGACAGAATATTAAGAATGAAAGAGAGAAAAACTGAATGGGTGATGACTGAAGTTGTCAAATGCATTAGGAAGCATCTACCCAGGGGGTCTGAGGTCGAAGATAAATATTACGTGAGAACATTGAGGAGCAGAGGTGTTGAAAGAGAAGAGAGATGGGAAAAATGAACTCCAGCACAGATGGATGAATTGATATTATGCTTTGACTGACACCTCAGCATGTGTTCAACTTGCTGTCACGCACACAAATGGCACCACAGTCAGATTCATAAACATCCTGGACATCAGCCATACAGACACAGACATATAATCTAACACGGTTTGTCCAATTTAAACACCACTGTGTGAAACACCACAGCATGCACTTATTTTGCATAAGTGCACGCTGTCACTCCAGTTCAACTTTCACCTCTAGACACCCTTTCTCTTCTCATGCTCTTGTTTCCTGGACCCTAAATTCCTCAGGCCTGGATGACTGGCTTTTTACTAGAGGTCCAGTCTCAAGATCGCCCGTAAAGCCCGTCTGTGGCCTGACAGAGGGACTTTATTGGCAGTGAGTCACTCTGGCCTGCCATTCACACCAGCAGCAGCTGTCCCTTCACTCTCCACTTGTATAAAATAAGAGAAAAACAGCTAAAACGGGGTCTTCAGAACTCCACATATTACGCCCCACAGAGGCCTTGCCCCTTCCTCCTACTGAATGGAGCAGATCCCCTAAATGTGCCTCACATTCTCTCTATCTTCTCCTCCCTCTGTCATTTGCTCTCCCTCCACGGGCACCATTTAACAAGAGCAACATGAGAGAAGGTATAGATGAGAAATCTCATAAAGAAACAGGAGGAGCTGGGGCTGGGGGAGGCTGGGAGAGACAAATGTGAGAGAGAGGGTGAATTTCACCTTGACCTTGGCTTTGACAGCAGCTCTGGCTTCTCAAGACATGAACGTGAACCGAGAGTCACAGAAATACTGCCAATGATCTAATCACAACCTCAGCTGAGATAAAATATGCAATATTGATGATGTGACATTTGGCAAACTATGAAAGGATGCTTCGTTTCCAAACACCACAGAGATTTATGGTAGAGATGTTCCAAAGTCACAACCCATTTTTTTTCCTTAACAGCAGATATTCAAACTTCAAAATATATGGACCTTAGTCTGGGTAGATGCCATAGATAATTTGACTGGAATTAAAACAAAGCAATGAGAGGAAAAATTACAATACATTCAACAGACCCAAATCATAAAACCAAAGCAGAACACATTTCTGTGTAAATTGTTTATAAAGCTATTTTTGCATAAACTGATGCATTCAATTAATATAGCTTAATAAATATACAAACACAACACTACACAAACATTGATTAAAAAAAATCAATCTATCATTCAATCAGTCAATCAACTATCATTCTATCAATCGATCGGTGTCAATAATTGAGCAGTAAATCAGCATATTGGAATTATTTCTGAAGCTCATGTGACACTGAATACTGGAGTAATGATGCTGAAAATTCAGCTTTTCATCACAGGAATACATTGCATTTTAAAATATATTCAAATAGAAAACAGTGATTTCAAGCTGTACAATATATTATATGGCCTACGTATTGAGTAACTTGTATTATAGAACATATTTTCTTATAATTAAAGTGGGTGTTCACACAGGACATTCTTGTGTTCACAGACAGACAGAATGAAACAGAATGCAGGGTCACAAGACACATTTTTACAAGTTGAACTAATTTTAACTTTAACATCATCTTAAAAAAGCAGTAATCATGGCACACTGGGCTGAAAATGACATATGTCTGGTGCATGTGTATATAGATTAACCAAAAAAAGAAAAAAGAAAAAAGAAAGCATAGTCCATGTAACATCATGTTAGGCTCAAGCTTATACGTTTTGTTATATGTTTTGTGTGTGTGTGTGTGTGTGTGTGTGTGTGTGTGTGGGTTCTGTCATGCATATCAACACTTCTAGGTCTCTGGAATGCTAATAGATATAGTTCTTACACATAATGTTCTGTGAAACACAAGGCAGAGGGTGATGGGCGAGTGAGTGGGTGAGAACGCAACCTGATCACTGTGTTTATGTAGTAACTTAGGCTGAATTGGCTTTATGTGTTTATATGGCAGCAATGCTTGAGTGACATAGACCGGCTCTGAAAACATCCAGCTCCTTTTGTGCTTGAGTGGAAACCTGGCGCCACCAGAGAAACGACTGACAGACATAAAGGGGAGAAAGATGGAATGCTGTTCTGTTCTGTTCCCATTCCATTTTCTTTCTTTGTTATATCTGACATGCTAGCTTTGACTTGTGGAGGATATGGTCGGTTTTGAAGTAAAGCAGGTGGAGTATTCAGAAGAAACAGTTAAACGCACAAAATCATTATTGTCTCATTTGGCACTTGATTCCACACTAAATTCTGCTTAATCATTGATTTGTGAATGGGATTGAATTATATTTATTACATTTAGACTAGCTTCCATTAAAACACTGAGTTACACAGAAAGAAACTGATTTACAGTAGTTGTATGTTCTCAGGCCATATTTCTGCAGATTACTGTATGTCCTCACTGTTTAGACAATAAGCACAATGTAAGGTGATGCAGGTTTTATCAGTAAAGGATTTGAGGTCTTCAGCATGACAAGCCAGGTTTTCTCTGCTGGCTCAGATTGTGTTAGGAGGGACATGGACTCACTGACGGAAACACTGATTTAATTCATATCTTTCAGATTCATATTTTTCACAGTCTCTCTGACATCATCAGAAAGAAGCAAGTTGTCACTTTATAGAGAAACATCACGTAATGTAGCATGTTGCCTGATCATCAAGTGCCTGATGTTATATTATTATTTAATGAATTAGACATAGATTTACACATGACTAAATTTTAGTATATTTGTACAAGTTTTCAACGATTCCAGTCAGTACAAATACTTGTACTGATCTTTAACATTGTACATAAGTAATGTTACGTTTTCAATACATTAATCCTGTATGTGTCTATCCAAACATGAAGAAATGTATGTGCACACTTTACATACAAATATAAGTCATATAAGTACAAGTCATAGAGTTTAAAAATTATAATGTGTCAAGTCGCAATTCATGTCGTGACTGCACTTTATTTTACATTACATGCATTTAACTGTGTACGTACCCAAGAAAGTAAGCTAATGAGTAATATATGGTAATTACATGGGTTAAGATTAGGTTCGGGGTTAGTACCTTATTACTTCACACTTATTGTATGCAATCAGTACAATAATTACACGTAGTATGTAGTATGACATGCAGAATAGAACTATAAAATAAGGTGATACCCATGTCATAATGTACTAGAAAAAAAAAGAATGATGATGTTAAAGCATATAGGAAAATGAAATGCATGAATCAGTTATTGAATTTAAAAAAATCTAATATATGTAAATGGAACAAATACTGAGATAACTGTCAAAATCACTCATACATGTGTTATGTATGGCCAATATATTTCAGATCTAAACACACACACACACACACACACACACACACTGGAGGTTTGCAGACTGAGAGAAGAGAGATGAATGCTTCTTTAATTTCTTCTGCGTGGTTGTATGTGTGGATGGATTGAACTGCATGATTGAGTCACAACTCAAAGGTGTTCATAAAGCTTAATGCTTTTTACTCCAATTTTGAGCAAAGGCAAATTATTCAACAGCAGTCATCCAACTTTAGTCCACAAACAGAGTGAACACAAAGCTTTTTATTTAGGAGCGAAGAAGAAAACTTGGGGAAAAAAATTCTGAGAACTCTGTAATAGTTGTGTGGAGCTGTTTGAATAGTTCTTTTCATTCTTTTTTGTCAAGAAAAAACCCCGCTTTTGTAATACAGTGGTATTTGTCTAATTTTACAGGCTTTCTGCACGTTGTTAGAAATTATAAAATCTCACCAACATTCGACTTGAAGTGTTACTGAGAAATTTAACAAGTTGGGTCAATTCAGCTTTGCCTCCAAAACCTTATGCTTGGACTCAGATGTTTGATATATGCTGTAAATGACAACATTTCTGAACATTTGGCCTGAAGGATCGAGGCTTTAAAACCTCATTTGATTTGCTTATTGTACTTTGACATAACTTCTCACATAGATGCTCTGGTAAACTAATCAATGGAGTGCTCTGATCTCTCATGGTGTGTAAAGAGCAGAACGATAATAAGGGCACTGAAAGTATTTATTTATTTAATAATTCACCTGTAGTTAAAGTACAAAGAAGGTATAATGAATTATAATGAAGAATATTTTATCCATATACATTACTGCATATGCACAGTCTTCAAATATGCCACTGATTCTTGATACGTTAAAATATATAGACTGAAATGTATATATACTTAAATGTATCCATACTTACACATATCTACAAATCTACATGTTATACTAACAAGAAACAATGTTTCTCACCACAGGCTGAGAGATGTAGTTCTACAGTACATAAGTTTGTGATGCTGTTTACAGATGTTCACTGGAAAGATGGATCTTGTGACCATAGCTGGCTAACACTGTTTTTAATAAATGCACCCCAGGTTTATAATGACATGGGGGTGAGTAAATGATATCAAAATGTTTATTTTCCGTGACCTAATCCTTAAATAACCAATTACTATTGTTCTTATATGTCACTTAATTTCAGGACTGTAATATAATAGTTTAGTAGTTTATCAGTTTATCAAAACATATTTGAAACAGTACTTTCATCTTTGTATTACAAGTACTTCTCATGTCATTGCCTCCTTAAGCTTAATCGCTTGTCATATTCCTAATTTTAAGTAGTTTTGGATAAAAGTGTCTGCTAAAATTGCTTCTGCAAAAATTCTCTGTACTCTCATGCAGGTTTGAGATATTAATTACTAGTTTTAATAATATTTAGTATGTATTATTAGAAGCAGTAACAGTAGTCTTTAGTAGTAATACTGTAATTAATTAATATTCATACTCACTGTGTATGTGTACTTAGATATAATTTTGGGGAAAAATGGGGACAAGATGGTTTTGGGGATAGTTTGTTAAGTCAGGAATTATGCATGCATATATACATATTTTTTTCAAATCACGTGTCCTCTGTAGGATGCTGGAGTCGATCACAGCATGGCTGACTGCAGACAGGGAAATGGTGTGGATGAATGGACTATCACTAGGGTTGGGTACCGAAATTGGCTCCGGTACCTATGTAACCGGTATGTACTAGAACCAAATCAGATCGCAGATTTTGGTGCCTCATTTCTGTGCTACTTAAATGCTTGAGCGATTGATTGAAATATTTGTTCTCAGGTTCTCCTAAACGGACGTAAGGATCACTGGCACCGCACATGAAAAATTATTTCCCGACTGAGAAAATTAATGAAAGCAAGTCGGAAAGCTCTAATAATACAAATCCAACACATCTTTGTAGTAACGAGAGTGTCCATGTTGTTTTCACATTCCGACTTAAAAGCACAACTCGGGAAATGAGAGCATCCAAGGAGCACGTGAATGCAGTAATTACACTTGCTCTGACGGCAGCAGGAAGACTCCGTTAGCTAGCTAAGCTAAACATTCTTAAATTAAAATCCCAAAAGCTAAACTTCCCTTGTAATGACTTGCAATGAGAAGCGTTTCTAAACCTGTTGTCCAACAAAAGAGATCACTATAATGTTTTTACTCCTTTTGTGAGCTGATGTGGCTTCTTGTCACAGAATGAGGCAGAAAATATGTTCTATACTGTTAAACCATTGGACAAGTCTAGGTCGATTAGGCATGATTATAATATACTTAATGTAGCCTCTGGACCAATCAGACACACAATATATATTTTTTTAGCTATATTAACACATACCGTACCAACCCCAGTTAACAGCCATATGAGGACCTATGGACCCTTCCCCCGAAATGCGTCTTAACACCTCACCATGGCAACCAATGCTGATATCACTGGTTTTATTGCCCAAAGGAATGTGGGTAGAAGAAATCACTACCTTTTCCATAGGAAGAGACACAATGCACAGTAAAAATTGACTTTTCTATTAATTAATTCATAGGAAAACCTTTCTTTGAATGAACACACATATCCTTCAGGTCATTGTGTATGTTGTCGTTATATTGTATACTGTTTGTGCAGGCTTGTGATGGAACCACTCGTTTCTGTCATCTTACCTATATGTAATTCTACCATGTTTAGTATCTATGAATTAGTATTCGGATAATCTAATTGAGAGTGTATATTGTATGTTAACACCTATGCAACATATTAGTGTTCTAAGAATCTTTATTAGTTTGTGCATCAACACCCCCAAGCGAATTACATTTGCAAATTACCATGCCCTCACACAAAGGGTCGTAAAACCCTCCAGTAATTGCAACCTCCCGCTTGGGATTTCAGCCTTTCTCATTGGACAAGCCCATCTTGAGAGGCGTGAATCTTCTCAGACCTTAAAGGCCTCACACCAGTGACCCGCCTCTAGTCTGTGGTTCGGTTAGATTCTAAGATGAAGATATGAGCTAGAACGCTTCTGCAACCCGCTAAGTTCGTGCCAGGCTTCGGCCTTGACTTTCCATTCACCGGGATTCTCTGACTCAAACTGGTTCTTTTTCATCAACCAACTTCAGCAAAGATCAACTTGAGCCTTCAGATTGCATCAAGCCTCTCTTTTAGACAGACGAGACGTGCAAGTATTCAAACTTAGTCGTTTTAATTGATGCATTAAGTATCAGTTAATTTTTTTTTTTACAAAGGTGTGTTTGAACTAAGAATCTGATGTTTCCTTCAGGCTGGAGATCTGCTGAATATCAAATGGTACCATAACTTCATATTCTTATTTTCTCTCCTCTTTACTGCCTTAAGCTTTAACCCTTTCCTATACCAACTGTATGCGTGTGTGTGTGTGTGTATGTGTATGTTAGACTAGTTTAAGTGTTTATGTAGTTAATAAAGTCTTACTTGTATCACACTTGACGTTGTTCATTGAGTCCCTTAATCATGCAGATTTATGCTACAATCTCTGTAGAAGTCATGGTCAGACTTCCTGGCACCACTATCTCTCAGGACTTGAAGTGGGACCACTCACATTGACTCCACTGTTAAAAAGGCCCAGCAGAGGTTGTACTTCCTTCGCCAGCTAAGGAAATTCAACCTGCCACAGGAACTGCTGAAGCAGTTCTACTCAGCCGTCATCGAGTCTGTTCTGTGCACTTCAATAACTGTCTGGTTTTGTTCAGCTACAAAATCAGACATCAGATGACTACAGAGAACGGTTCGGACTGCTTAAAGGATTATTGGTGCCCCCCTGCCTACTCTCCAAGAACTGTATACATCCAGAGTGAGGAAAGGGCTTAGAAAATCACTCTGGATCCCTCACATCAAAGCCATCTACTTTTTGAACTTTTGCCATCTGGTTGGTGTTACAGAGCACCGAATACCAGGACAGCCAGGCACAAGAACAGTTTCTTTCCCCAGGGCAATCTACCTCATGAACAGTTAAGGTTCTCCCATTGTGTAATTAAAGTATGTGCAATAACATTATACTTTTGATCACCCTAAATCCTAGTACATCCCTACAACTTTATTTTATTTTATTCTATTCCTATTCTACCTATAGCACACCTGTACATACAATATATTCTTTTTTTGTGGTTTATATTTATACATGTGTATTTTATTCACATCTCACTTTTATTATCTGTGTATTGTTGTTGTCTCCGTGTACTGGAAGCATGTGACACTATAACAAATTCCTTGTATGTCAAACATACTTGGCAATAAAGCTCTTTCTGATTCTGATTCTGATTCTGATTTGATTCATATGTGGAGTTTCTGCGCGAGGGTGCCCTCTGGTGTCCAGTATGAGTGAAACAGACATTAAATGTGTTTATAGCACTCAATAATGGCCAATCCATCCTATTTATTATTTTTTTTAAGTTTTTATTTTTAAAAGTTCAGTTCAGTCCCCTTTTAGAGACCGTGTACTCATTATTAACAGTGATCGTTTTGATTTGGCACCGGTATCGGAAAAAAACCAAACGATACCCAACCCTAGCTAACACGCACACAGACATACACGCATTCACATCTACAGACAAATTGGAGACATTCACATAGTCTCCAATTTACCTATCCAGCATGTTTTTGTATTGTAAATTGTGTACAGACTTTTCCCTGCCCTGGCATTTCACCGTTTCGAAAATAACGCTCCCAAATATTTCAGCTTTGAAAACACATAATGCTCGAGGTTGTGGACTAAACCGATTCTTGTTTTTTACATTCACAAGAGACACAAATTACAAAAGCCACTGTCTTTGGCTAGACTAAAAGCTCATTTAATCCTCTAACAAGCTGTGCTCGAGTCAAACCAGCACCTGTGTGAAACATACAGTACGCCTTCTACTGCTGTGACCCGTTCTGCCATCTGCATATGACCAGACTGTGAGCATGAATACAGCTGGATAATAATACTGTAGATAGAAATTGAGGTAAAAATGAGAAAGTGGTTGAAAAGAAAGCATACAGTATGTCAGACTTAAACTGCCACACATACATTTAAATCTATTATTTAACCAATATATAGTCATTATTGAGCATTATTCATTGGCTGACAAATGTGTTAGATTTATGTAATGTTAGGTCCAGACTGAAGAAGGTCTTCTGCATTTATCACTCTGTGGCTGTTATGTATTAAAAATAAGTATTTTTGCAAGACATTTCCAGAGACATTTTCAGATCTTCAGATTATAATCAGATAATCTTCAGATTTATTGTTTGGTTGAAGCACCTGGACTTTCTGGAGCAGCGAAGTGATTATTTTATTTTGGATTACCGTATAAAGTAAAGGGTCAGTCCATCTCAAGTGGTCCAGTGGTCACTTGTCCATTTTTCATTTTCCTAATTTTTGGAATGATTACATTAAAATATTGGTATTTTTTCATCTTTGTGTCATGGCGCACAACAAATTTTGGGTTATATGGATATTTGGATTTGCAATATCTATACATAGAGGGAATTGCCAGGTTGGACATGCAGTAAAATCAGTTATGAAATTTTGGTCTGTTTGACAAAATGTAATGAGCGAATAAGGATTGACAATATCAGTGCAAGTAAACCATGGTTTTAGTTTACAGAAAAGTATCCGTTTATGAAACATCAAAGAACAACTAAGCATAAACTTTAACTAGCATCTCCCGCAGATCCTCTGCACACATGGACCAACACATGTCCTGATGGGCTGGAGGCAGACTGCAAAAACAGGAGCTGTCTTTCTTAGAAGACAGTTGTTAAACTTGGATTGCCCCTGTCATTCAACAGCATGCATACAAAGCTTTCTTCTTTATAGTACCTCATAAACTGACCCTTTTTATTTTGCCTTTTCAGGGTGAAGCTGAGTCAACATTTGGCCACCTCCTCCTCATTGAACATTGTTACACCCAAATGAACTGACAGGCTAAAAAAAGGTATTTCTGATAAACAACTCAGTGTCAGTCATCCCGTTCCTGACAAGAACGTTATCATAGAGCGCATCACATCCTGACAAGACTCTAAAAGAAGAATTATCCCATCCTGGTAAGAACCCAATGTGGAAAGCTGCAAACATGAACTTCAATCTGCCAAAACATCAGTTTATACTGCATTTTGGTCAAAAAGTATGATGAAGAATCTCTGTCTACGTTTTAATTTGTTGGAAGTAAATCACGTTGCCATTTAGTAACAAAGCTGAGAACAACTTGACCTAGTGAGGTCTCGCTGAGGTGAAGGTTTACAAAACATCCAGCCATAACCAACGGTCAAAAGAGGAAACTAAACTTGAATCAACTGAAGCACAAAGATACCGGATCTAAGAGTTACTAACCACTTAAAATTGGAGTCAATGCTGTCCACAACAACAGATTCTATAAGGCTAATGAACTAGCTAAAGCTAACAAGTTCAAGTTTAGCTGGTGAGGTATGACTCTGAGACCTCAGCTGTTGCATTTGAGGGTGGTTCAAAAAGGGTGAGAAAAGAGATCAGGCCATTGTCAATGGATTCATTGTGGGGTAGACCTTGTGCAATGTTCTTTCAACCAGCCTAGTCTGGCTATAAAATGGCATTACACCATAGGGGCAAATTCCAGCACGGGCATGTGAAATCTACTCAGCCACACATAGAATAGGGCACAGACACATTTGCATGGGCTTTGTCCTATGATTCATTTTTCTAAATATGGATCTTGTTTTCGGTATTTCCCTCTCTAGTTCTCTGAGTATGGTTTAAACATGATGATAAACATTGCAATGAGTCAATTGAATTACTGTATGTAACAGACTTCAAATGACTGGACAAAGAACAAACTAAAATGGAGACAATGGGGAGGGTTGTTCATATTTTTCATGTACCAAAGAATAATTCAGGATAAACCAGCAGAAGACTGAACTCTGTTAACAAGTTGGAAGACCTTATGGGACTTTTGGTGAATTGGTGGCACTTGAATTCTCTTCAAAAATGGATTAACTTTGCCATTTCATTTCATTTATTTAATATCCTATGTTTAACATTATATGAATGTGCTAAACAACTTGGATCGCATTATGTGAGATTTAAATTTCATTATAAATACACAAAGCATTTCCATATTTCCAGTGGATTTTCCTGTGATCATAAGGAAGCTGAGAAGAAAAGCCCCTTCTCTGTCTGTCCCCATGGGCTCCCTAATCCTTTAATTGAGTTCATTGTATTCATAATTGAATAATTAAGGACATTCATTAAGGTCAAACTGGAGTGACACCAAGCACACTGACTCACACACATGAGAGATATTAAAGAGTTTACAGTCGATTATTGAAAATAGAGTGTGTGCATTATTTCATATTTGTACTTTTTTTTTACCAACATTTTCATACATTTCAGATTTTCTTAAATATTATTTACAATAGTAGAGTATCTTAAGTTTGATAGTATAACCACATATGTCAGTGTACAGTAAAGGCTACGTTTGGCTTTGAACATAATTGACACGTATATACTGTATATTATATATATATATATTATATATTATATATATATATATATATATTAATAAAGTTTCAGAATTTTTACACCATAATTTACAACCTATGCACAGCTGCAACTGTAAAAGTACAAATTAAGTCAGTAAGCACATGACATGATGCTGAGCACATACTACAGTCACTTAGATTCCTTGAATACTTTAATAAATGCTAAGAGTTAAAATGAGATGTAGTATCAATGTGGCTGATAGGAACACAGTTGGAGTAAGTATAGTGTAGGTACAAAGACACATCACACTTACACTGCAGTCTAGTGTTGTTGCTCCATGAGAAAGGTTCTAGCCCAGGGAAGAAGGAGCTTGCTTTCCTGAGCATGCATGAACTCTGAGCGGATACGTCAAAGAGGGGTCTTGCCCCTACCCTGAGAGCCTCCACACAATCAAACATGATGTCCAGCCTTCGCCAAGAACTCAAACTCTGTTCCAGATGTTCTGTACTGTGTCTCAAGCTGTCTGTCAACTGCTGATACAGTTAAGCAGCACTGTAGACGATGACCAACAACAACAGTGTAGAGTCTGGAGTTTTCCAGTCAATCTGGCACTCCTGCCAAAGCAATCAATCGCAACAGAAAGTCTCAAGAACTCGAGATTTCTGTTTCAGGTGTAGCTGTTGCTGTAGCCAACTGCTTCTCTTTTAGTATCTCAAACTTTTCTGTAGCAGTTCGTCATTGAGTCTAACCGCTCCTGTGCAGGTCTATGCTGACCATCACCCTATGCCTCTTTTTCTCCGGTATCTGCTGAGTTGTCAAGCTTTGTCAACATCAGCCTGACTGTCAAGACTCTTAAATGTCAGCTAACATACTGTGACTCGACAACCTGCACTGTTTCACTCGCCACAGCTAGCTCAGCCCACAACAGAAGGAGAGAGGGAAAGGATTGCAAAGTGAGGGAGGGGGAAGAGAGAGAGAGGGAGTGAGGCGGGTGCTTTTGTGGTTGGCTGAAAGACGAAAACTTTCCCTTCCATTTTCTACAAACCTGTCAGCCTGCATCATATTTTATACCTTTGCAAATGAAAACAAACAACATGACCTCCTCTCACTCCCTCTATCTATCAGTCTTCTTCTGCTCTTCCTATGAAATATATCGCCTTCCTTTTCTCTAGAGGCATCATGTAGTAACCCTCTTTCATAATAAAGTGTTGATATTCACAGAGAGGTCAAAGCTGGGCTGTGCAACCATCAGAATTGAATAATGACTTTTAAATTCCAATTCTATTCCAGAATTATAGCTGGATTATATGATATAATAAATATAATTGAATATGTTTATTATTATTATTATTATTAACTTTTTGACGTTGACAAAGCTGAAAGTTTTTGAAAAAAAGTTTTAAATTTTTCTATGGGTTTAGAACCTTACTTGCATTCATGCATTTTCCCCCAACCTTTTTTTTTTTTAATAAAATTTACATTTGCTAAATAAAAGTACACTTGTGCGGTCTCTAGATTTGATCAAGATTAAAGACCCATATCTTTAATCGGACATACACATATCACACTATCACATTTCTATAATTAAAATCTGTTAAAGCATTTTTAGGCTGCATTAATTAGGACAAACAAAACTGGGAAAACTTCCCATAACACCCAATGTACTTGATACATCGTTAGAAGAATGGCATCTACACAAATATTAGTCTGTTTCTCTCTTATTCCAAGGTCACCATAGCCACCAGATCCAGTCCTGTATCCAGACAGATGGTGGATCATCAAACCCTAGATACGACCTCTCCAGCCCTGAATGGTAGCGGGGGGGATAGCCACAATGTCAACTGACGGGGGCCATCGGGTCAAGACCACAGGAACCAGAAGAGTCCTCTGCACAATCTGACTTTGTTGCAGCCTGGAATTGAACTGCTGGTTTTGTCTGTCTTAGGAGAACTGCCCCCTGACAGAGCCTGGTTTCACCCAGTTTTCTCTCCACTTCTGTCACAGTGGAGTTTTGGTTCCTTGCACTGTTTGCTTTGCTTGCTTAGTTTGAGACGCTTAATTTCTGGCAATATTTTTGACTTGACTGCACAGACATTATTGGAAGAGATCTGAACTGAATGATGACATCACTGAATCATCAATGAATTGATTTTAACTGAAAAATTTCTGTTTTGTTATTGTCTTTTTGCATTATTGACAAACTATTTTCTTGTTTAACACTGTAAATCTGCTTTGACACAACCAGTATTGTATAAAGCACTATGAAAATAAAGGAGACTTGATGCAAAATGGAGAAGAAATATGTGGAATGTAAGTACATTTGTGACATCAAATAATTCTAAAATTCATGTTAAATCTTCAGTTCAAATTTTCAAAAAAAAAAAAAAAAAAACATTTGTACTCAAAGTATTTTTCTGTTCAATTAAAAAAAAAAAAAAAGGAAATTACCGCACCAAATTATGTTCATATGCTGGAGTAACACATAATAACATAACATAACATGTTATAACATAATCTGTGGTAACTCTTCCAAACAGTTGCTACTGAAATATGCCTAAAATCTACGTCAACAGGAAGACTCTGCCTGTTGACTCTGTATTGCATTTTTTTTTTGCAATGTCTTCCAAACATGTCTTTACCCAGCAAAATCTGCATCTAATCTTCTTACTTTGACATGTTTTTTCATGGTTGTGTGCATTATTTAGAATACGGTGCTGAAGACATATTTGTCTCCGCATAATTACAGAGACTGCTTTAAAACTGCATCAGTGAGGAAACTTTGATTAAATGATGACAGACATGTTTTATGTTTTTGCTCCAGACAGCAAAACATCACGTAATATGTTTATATTATAACATGAACAGAAACTGCTCTTTGTTAATAATTGGAATCTTTTCTGGGAGCGTCCTAGGCTTTTTCACGCTGATGGCCTGCACCCCAGCAGAGTCGGAGCGAAACTCCTTTCGGACAACATCTCCAGGACGCTACGCACCATATGACTAGTAAGTCAAATCTCAAATAACTGCCCTGATGATTTTTGTTCTACCCGCGTAAATGATAGAAATACTTGCGCTATACAATCTATAAAGACTGTGTCTGTTCCCCCGAATAGTAAGGTCAAAATATAAATTTAATGCAGGATCTAGAAAAAATCAGATCACTCGCACCCAAAGCAGCTATTGTAAATGAAATTATCACAGATAATAGCTTTGATGTACTTTGCTTGACTGAAACCTGGCTACAACCAAATGATTATATTGGTCTAAATGAGTCTACTCCACCAAGCTACTGTTATAAGCATGAGCCCCGTCAGACCGGTCGTGGTGCGGTGTTGCAACAATATATAGTGATCTTCTCAATGTTACTCAGAAGACAGGATACAGGTTTACCTCATTTGAAATACTAATGCTTAATGTTACACTGTCAGATATGCAAAAGAAATCTATCGTATCTCTTGCTCTGGCTACTGTGTGTATAGACCACCAGGGCCGTATACAGATTTCCTAAAAGAATTTGCAGATTTTCTCTCAGACCTATTGGTTACTGTTGATAAAGCGCTAATTGTCGGAGATTTTAGCATTACAATACAATACAAATGATAGCATTACATAATACAAATGATGCATTAGGACTTGCGTTTACTGACCTAATAAACTCTTTTGGAGTCAAGCAAAACGTTACCGGGCCCACTCATCGTTTTAATCATACGCTAGATTTAATTATATCGCAAGGAATTGATCTTACTGATAATGGTATTGTACCTCAAAGTGATGATGTTACTGAGGATTTCCTTGTATCGTGCATGCTGCATATTACTGATATTAACTATATGGCTCCGCGTTATCGTCCAGGCAGAACTATTGTTCCAGCCACCAAAGACAGATTCACAAATAACCTGCCTGATTTATCTCAACTGTTCTGTGTATCCATAAATACACATGAACTAGACGAAATGACTAGCAACATGGGCACTATCTTCTCTAATACATTAGAAGCTGTTGCCCCCATCAAATTGAAAAAGGTTATGCCGAGTTCACACTGCACGATTTTAGCCCGATTTTTCACAGGTTCGCGCACCTACAGGTTTTTGCAAAATCGCCGACAAATGCCCGACACTGGAGGCAAATCGGTGCTCGTTCACGCTAGTGACAATCACGCAGTGTGAATTATCAAAGACGCGATCTGAGGGAATCGCTGACGCCCGTGAAATATTTGGCATGCTAAATGTCTGGAGCTGTCGGCGATTCACAATCCCGCTTTGTGTGAAATGAGTTCTGACTGAAAACTACATCGGCGATGACCTACAGCCAATGAAAGAACAAAGATACAGGGCAGCGGGAAGTTCGAGGAGGAGTTATAGACCAGAATATCAGTATTTTAATAGATATATGAACAATTATATCATACAGAAACAAGCACAAACTTTGCTTGACCAGCCACAACATCAGCATAACAGTTGCTGCAAAATAATTTTTGCAGAACACCCAATCCCTGTTCCCTGTATCTCCCTCCTGCATAATCTGTTTTTTTTTTCTCCTTGTAGCTGGAAATCAGTTCACAGACAATTTGTGGGCTATAATAATATATATATATTATATATATATATATAATATATATACAGTTTGCTCACGAAACTCCAGGTCTGACGCACGCGGGTTCTCGCGTTATTTCCGTATCACTTCTCGCGTGTGTTTTGTTGTGAAACGTAGTTTGCGGACCAGACAGAGCTGTGGGCGATTCTTCCTATTGTGAATTCATGCAATGTGAAACCCCCTGTCGCTGATCCATCGTGCAATGTGAACACAACAGCAACTGAATGCTACCCCAGATAGACACGCAGTGTGAAAACAACGGCGATCCGACAAGTTGGAAATCGTGCAGTGTGAACTCGGCATTAGAGAAAAACATACTGCGCCATGGTACTACTATTAATGGGTAATACCCATTCTCTCAAGAAAAAAACTCGTAATCTTGAGCACAATGGAGGAAAACTAACTTGGACGTTTTTAGAATTGCGTGGAAAAACAGTATTTCCAGCTATAGACAGGCTCTAAAAGCTGCCTGGGCCGAGCATATCCACAAACTCATATAAAATAACCAAAACAATCCAAGGTTTAGCACAGTGGCTATATTAACAAATAACCAGACGCCACCCAATATAAATATTCTCTCACTGTTTAGTAGTAATGACTTTATGAATTTATTCATTGATAAAATAGATAACATCAGAAATAAAAAAACAAATCTAGATTCTACAGTGTATAATACTTCAGCTTCATTCAACGCACCCAAAGATAAACTGCAGTGCTTTACAACTATAGAACAGTAAGAGCTAAATAAACTTATCATTGCATCTAAACCAACAACATGTTTATTTGATCCTGTACCCACTAAATTACTGAAGAGTTGTTACCTGTAGCAGAAGAACCACTTCTCAGTATTATTAACTCGTCGTTGTCTTTAGGTCACGTCCCAAAACCATTCAAGCTGGCGGTTATTAAGCCTCTTATTAAGAAAGCACAACTAGATCCTAGTGAACTGGAAAATTACAGACCTATTTCAAATCTTCCTTTTATGTCTAAGATTTTAGAAAAAGTTGTGTTTGCTCAGTTGTGCTCCTTCCTGCAAAAAAAAAGATCTATATTAAGAATTTCAGTCAGGTTTCAGGCCCTACCATAGCACAGAAACTGCACTTGTTAAAATTACAAATTACTTGTTTCTTGCGTCAGACCAAGGCTGTGTCTTATTGCTATTTTTACTTGATCTTAGTGCTGCGTTCGATACTATAGATCATGACATACTCATAGATCGATTAACTAGTTAGGCTATGCGGACCCGGATACGGGTCCAAAGTCCCGTAAAAAATGTGTATGCTTCATTTGCATAGCCTTCCTTATATGGTATCAGCCCATATATGGGTTCATTTGAAAGCTTGGAGTGTCTTCTTTACAAAGAATACCATTTCTTTTGGTTTTTATATTCATAAAGCAGTAAAATTAAGCTTAGAAATGTATTCGTCCCACACACGATTTTCTGCCTAGCCATTGCGAACTTTTTTTTACGAAGAATGTGCATTTGATATATTTTTTAGAATAAAGTCAAGTCATATATCACAAGAAATCTCTCATTCTCAGAAATTTCACGATGTAGATGTTTTATTGTGTGACAATCATAGATCGAATCTTCAATTGAATCGCGATGGAAAAAAAACAAAAAAAACGGAAATTTTTTATTGTGTAACATTTCTACTCGTAGCACTGCTTCAGTTAGCCACAAAAAGCCACAAATATATATAAACTCTATATTACCTTTTAGAATAGGATCTCTTCTTTCAAACAAGACCATTTTCAGGTTTCTGCGTGCTTCCATCGGTGAGATATTCGCGTTCTGCCCAGGTAACGGAATCCAGAGCGTCTGGGGATAATGCGCTCTCCATATCATGCCAGCGCGCATTCAGCCCTTCTGATGTTATAAAGATCTGCGGCCAGTTCTGCGCTGCAATTGGTCAGTTTACACGTCACTCAGGTCGGCCATGGACGACTCTGTGAACTCTGACAACGCCGCGTCAGCACAGTGGGCAGAGAAAGGAGGGGTCGCTTTCCGCTCGGTCAGCCAGTGGACTCTGGAGAATGTAGTTCAAAACGCGAGAATGGAGGCTTTTGACCACACGGATGAGTTGTAGCGAATGCGTCTCGGATCCTTTCAGTCTATATTACAAGTTATATACGATGAAGAACGGTCAGCGCGCCGTGGAGAGCCTTGGAGAGCAGTGGACGCGCGTCTGGGGAGACTTTAGCTGTGAGTTTGAGCGTGTTTCCCTTTGTTATGAAACGTGTTGGCTATACTAGCACGCTGATACACTGCTTGCTGACAGAAAAGTAGAGTACATTATGCATTTTCAGTAGTATCAGTAATATACAGTAATATAGATGGATTTATTACAGTGCTGGTTGGTAGATGAGCTAACAATGTTTTGTTTGCGCTGTGCATGTAGCTCGCGGTAGCGGATACCCAGCCTGGACCACTGAGGCAAGCACAGCTGGATGCAGGATGAGAGACAGATTCTGTGATCAACTGATGCTGAGGTGAGAGATGCTGTGATCACTATCCCAATACAGAATGCATATAAATGGAATGATATAAAGCTGGAGGATATGGATTCTATTTTACGGTGTTATAGACCATATATATATATTATAATGTAGACAGTCTTGTGCATCCTGAAAGAGTTAAACTGATTGTAGAATACACAATATGTGAAATTTGGTCAAATTCGCTTGTGCCATTTTGTATATTACTTCTTAGAAAAACATAAAAATGAAACATATTTCAATTAATAATCAATTAAAGTGCTTTTGGCACAGAGTAAAATAGGATTGTGGGTTTAATGTGTTTTATAAAGCTTGTTTTTGCAAGGGAAACTCACCATGACACATTTAGATGCACAAATTGACATTTTCACTCGCTTCACAAATAATGTAGTAACTTCTGTTTAGAAGCTGTTATTTGAAATATTCTTTTTTCTGGTACTTTTTGGCATGTAGGGGCATCGAACAAGGTAAATTCCAGCGAGTTGAGCCTAACAGAACCTGAATTACAGAATCTCAAAAAAAAATATTCAATTAAAACTCAAAAAGCGCCTATGTTTTTTTTATGTTTATAGTAATAGTTGAAAAGTATATAATGTCATTTATAAAGAATTCCACTCATATTTTGTAGTTCAAATGGTTTTCTTTACAATTAAACCATTTTTTAAAATTTCCTCCATTGTATGTGTGTAAGGCAAACATTTGAATTTGAGTATGGAAAATTTAGTCGAAAATTCCCAAAAAACAGCCCAGACTTATTGAACTATACAGGTATTCAAGGGCTGGCTTTAATATGGTTTAGATCCTACCTGTCTGATCACTACATTTTGTTAATTTAAATGGGGAGTCATCTCAATTATCACCAGTAAAATATGGAGTGCCACAAGGATCTGTCCCAGGTCCTCTGTTATTTTCAATATGCATGTTGCCCCTTTGTAATATTATTAGAAAATATGGGATTATTTTCCATTGTTATGCTGATGATACTCAATTATATATCTCAACAAGACCAGATGAACTTCTAAATTATCTAAGCTAACAGAGTGTGTTAAAAATGTAAAAGATTGGATGACCCATAATTTTCTCCTATTAAATTCGGATAAGACGAGATATTACTTATTGGACCAAAGAACAGTACACAGAATCTTGTGGATTACAATTTACAACTAGACGGATGCACGGTTACTTCCACTACAGTCAAAAATCTGGGTTATATTAGACAGCAACTTGTCTTTAGAAAATAATATTTCCCATGTTACAAAAACAGCAATCTTCCATCTTAGAAACATTGCCAAGATACGAAACATGTTACCTGTTTCTGATGCAGAAAAGCTAGTTCCCATTCAGTCAGTCACGTTCTACGTTACGTCAGTGACTGACAAATTGGGATCTCCCCGGAGAGCCTAATCACCTTTGAGTGTTAACTAAACAAGCTAATGACAGTTGGCGTGCGTGTTTTGCCACGCGCACCATGCCCCGCAGCGCGGGTATAAAAGGAGTGCGCGTGCAAACGCACATCAGTTTTTTCGCTTCGGAGCCGAGCCTTCTACAGTACGAATCTCCGCGAGTGTTCGAGAAACAGCTGGCTTTGGTGTGACGGCGTATCAGTGGGGGTTGCCATCCAGGCTGCTGAAACCTCGGCGGGCTGCAGCTTCCATTCTGCGGTCTCGCCGCGACCTCCCCTGGGCGCTTCAGCGCTTTCACTAAAAGTGTTTTTTCCTTCTAAAAGAGCAAATTCTAAAAGAGCTCCACGAGTGACGGGCGTCTTTTAAAGATGGCTTCCCGCTCGTGCTTTTCTGGATGCGGTCGTTTCCTGCCTCTATCTGATGGTCATGATCACTGCCTTTCGTGCTTGGGCTTACAGCACGCTGACGCAGCGCTCATGGATGAGTCGTGTTCTCAGTGTGGGAACATGACCATCGCGACGTTGCTGTCTAGATACCTCCTCATTAAACGGGGGGGTATCTCCCTTGCCATGCCCCGCTCTAGCTCTTCTGGTTCTCGGAGGGCTATTTCGGTTCATGGTCAGGGAGATCTGAGGGTTACGGTGAGAGCTTCCCCTTCGAGTACGTCTCCGCGGGCCTCTCATCCCTCGAGCATGTCGCACCACCTGGGTGCTTCCGAGACGGTTGCTGGGTCCTCGGACCTGGCGGGTCCAGCATCTTGTGCGGGGCACAGGCGGATGACAGGATGTCGATCGCTTCATCGGAGGGCGAGCTAGGCTCTGGAGATGATGGTTCGGCTGCGCTGCCACCGTCAGGTATAGTGGCTTTGCCCGAGTCAGATCCAGAGCTGACCGCTATGCTTTCCCGGGCCGCTGAGAATGTCGGGCTGCACTGGAGGCCTCCGCCTTCTCCGAACCCTCGAGGCTGGATGATTGGTTCCTGGGGGCGCAGCCCGGGCGTCGGCAGCCGCCTCCGGTTCCATGCTTCCCGGAAGTGCATGAGGAGGTTACTAAGTCTTGGAAGGCATTTTTTTCTGCCCGAAACAGACTTGGTGCCTACTCTGTCCTCACCACCCTCGACGGGGGGGCTGCCCAAGGGTATGTGGACATCCCCCCGGTCGCTATTGCCATGCAGCGCTGCCCACAAGGTGCTGCCGCCTGGAGGGGTAGTCCGCGCCTTCTGTCCAGGGCCTGTAAGTTTTCGTCCGCTTTGACGGCTAAGGCTTACAGTGCTGCTGGACAGGCCGCTTCCGCCCTGCACGCCATGGCCCTCCTGCAAGTCCACCAGGCCAAGGCGTTGAAGCAGTTGCACGAGGGTGGTGCTGACCCAGGTGTGCTGCAGGAAATGCGCACGGCGACGGACCTCGCACTTATGGTGACGAAAGTCACGGCGCGGGCCCTGGTTCAGACGATGTCCACATTGGTGGTCCTGGAGCGCCACCTATGGCTGAACTTGGCGGATATGAGGGAGACCGACAAGCATTGCTTCCTGGACTCCCCGATCTCCCAGGCCGGCCTATTCGGCGAAGCGGTGGAGGGCTTTGCCCAACAGTTCTCCGCCGCGCAGAAGCAGACGGAGGCGTTTCGACACATCCTGCCCCGGCGGTCTGCTGCTGTCCGCACCCCACCGCCGGCTGCAGCCCCTCTGTCTTCTCGTCGCCGAGGGCGCCCTCCTGCGTCCTCCACCTCCGCTCCGGCGCGGCCTAAACGGCAGCCTTCTCAACGGCCGCAGCGTGGAGCTGGCCTCAGGAAACCGGCGCAGCCCGCCTCCGCCCCTGCCAAGCCCGTGAAGCGCCAAACCAGGCGGCGTCCCTGAGACGGGCGACCCGGAGCTCTGGGATCCTGCTCTTCAGGAGATGGTGACCGCACCACTCCTTCCCCCGGAGGAGGGCCGGTTGGAGAATCTTATGTTCCCGTTTGTTTTTGTTCCGCCACTGGCTACCCAGCCAGTGGTACCCAAAACTTCAATAAAAGAGCAGTTTCCTTTGCCTCCGGGTCCCAAGAGGGTGAGGACGGCGGTGCACGAGACCCAGTCTCCACACGGCCGGCCCCCTCTCCCTTCGCTAATGGGCAGCAGGGTTTAGTTCAAGGACGCTACGCCTCCTCACGAGCCCCCTGCCCAGCAGTGGAGCCAGGTAAGTGGCGCGCTGCGCACTCAGACCCCACCCTGGGATGCGCGGCCTCCCGGGTTGGGTCCCTGTGTTCCACTTCGCTGCCCCACTGCGGGTACGTCGGTGGTCTCCCTAGTCCCGCTAGTTCGGTCGCTGGGGGCCTGGTTAGCGCTCCCCAGGCCGTCTCGCTGGCTCATGAGAACCATCAGACTCGGCTACGCGATTCAATTCGCCCGGCGCCCTCCCAAGTTCAGGGGCATTCGGTTCACCTCTGTGCTGGACAAGGATGCTCCTGTCTTGCATGCAGAAATCGCGGTCCTGCTAGCGAAGGACGCGATACAGCCGGTCCCTCCAGCCGAGATGAGGTCGGGCTTCTACAGCCCATACTTCATCGTACCCAAGAAAGGCGGTGGGTTACGACCGATCCTGGACCTGCGCGTACTGAACCGGGCCCTTCACAAGCTCCCGTTCAGGATGTTGACGCAGAAACGCATCTTTCAATGCGTCCGTCCTTTCGATTGGTTCGCAGCGGT
This sequence comes from Sinocyclocheilus anophthalmus, assembly GCA_018155175.1. Lineage (NCBI taxonomy): Eukaryota > Metazoa > Chordata > Actinopteri > Cypriniformes > Cyprinidae > Sinocyclocheilus > Sinocyclocheilus anophthalmus. The sequence goes on from JADLZN010005852.1 coordinate 78,907, forward strand.
CGACCTCAAGGACGCGTACTTTCATGTCTCGATTCTCCTCGACACAGACCGTTTCTCCGCTTTGCGGTCGAAGGGCGAGCATATCAGTACAAGGTCCTCCCCTTCGGGCTATCCCTGTCGCCTCGTGTCTTCACCAAGGTCGTGGAGGCAGCCCTCGTTCCATTGAGGGAAGCGGGCATTCGCGTTCTCAACTATCTCGACGACTGGCTCATACTGGCCCAGTCCCGAGCGCAGTTGTGCGAACACAGGGATATGGTGCTCAGTCACCTCAGCCGATTGGGGCTTCGGGTCAACTGGGAAAAGAGCAAACTCTCTCCTGTGCAGAGGATCTCTTTTCTCGGCATTGGAGCTGGACTCGGTCAACCTCTCAGTGCGTCTCTCAGTAGAGCGTGCGCAGTCTATGCTGAGCTGCCTGGGGTCCTTCCAATGCAAGACGGCGGTTCCACTGAGACATTTTCCCAGCGGCTCCTGTGGCATATGGCATCCGCAGCCACAGTCACACCGCTCGGATTGCTTCATATGAGAACACTTCAGCATTGGCTTCATGAACGAGTCCCGAGATGGGCATGGCAACGCGGCACTTACCGGGTCTCAGTCACCCCGTCCTGCAGTCAGAAACCCTCTCCCATGACAGATCTTTGCCTTTCCTTCGGACAGGGGTTTCCCTTGGGCAAGTATCCAGGCATGTTGTTGTGTCAACAGATGCCTTTGCCAGGGGCTGGGGTGCCATGTGCAGTTGGAATGCAGCTGCGGGGCTCTGGTCGGGGGCCCCGACTGCAGTGGCATATCAACTGCCTCGAGTTGCAAGCAGTATGTCTAGCTCTGCGCCACTTCAAATCGCTGCTACAAGACAACCATGTACTGGTCCGTACGGACAACACCGCGACCGTTGCGTACATCAACCACCAAAGCGGTCTACGCCCCCGTCGCAACTCGCCGCCATCTCCTCCTCTGGAGTCAGAAGCATCTGATGTCGCTCTGGTCTTCTCTCTGCTTTTCTTCTCTTGCTGCTTTCTGGCTGGCTTGCTGCTTGTGCTCGGCTGCTTTCGGCCTGTCCATATCCCAGGCGAGCTCATCGGTGCAGCCGACTAGCTCTCACGTCAGGCCCCCTTCCGGGAGAATGGCGCAGCTCCACCCCGAGGGGACAGTCACTGATTTGAGACGCTTTGGGGACGCTCAGTAGAATTCCTGTTGCCACCCGACACGTCCCTTTGCCAGTGGTTTTACTCCCTGGCCGAGGGACCCCTCGGCACGGACGCACTGGTGTGCAGCTGGCCTCGGGGCCTACGCAAATGTGCGTTTCACCCAGTGAGTTTTCTCGCACAGACACTGTGCAAGGTCAGAGAGGACGAGGAGCAGGTCCTCTTGGTAGCGCCATACTGGCCCAGTCGGACTTGGTTCCCCGAACTGATGCTCCTCGCGACAGCCCCTCCTTGGCGAATTCCTCTGAGGAGGGATCTCCTTTCTCAGAGAGGGGCACCCTCTGGCACCCGCGTCCATACTTGTGGAATCTCCACTTATGGTCCCCCCCCCCCCCCCCCCTGGATGGGAACGCGGAGGTTCTATGTGGGCTACCTCCAGCGGTAGTAAACACCATCGTTTCAGCTAGAGCCCCGTCTACCAGACACTCTTACAGGCTGAAGTGGAACCTGTTCGCGTCAGTTGGTGCTCTTCCCCAGCCGGGAAGACCCCCGTAGATGCCCGATCGGAGTCGTGCTTTCTTTCCTGCAGGATGGGTTGGAGCGAAGGCTGTCTCCCTCCACCCTGAAAGTGTATGTTGCCGCCATTGCCGCACATCACGATGGAGTAGACGGTAAAGGTCTGTGGGGAACACGACCTGTTTCATCGGTTTCTCGAGATGGGCAAGGAGGCTAAATCCTTCCGCTTTCTCTCACCTGTTACCCTCTGGGATCTCCCCTCGTCCTGACGGCCCTGACAGGAGTCCCTTCGAGCCCTGCAGTCAGTATAGCTTAAGGTTCTTCCTTAACGACAGCGCTCCTCATACGCATTGTCTCGGTCAAGAGGTAGGGACCTTCACATTTTCGTTCGACGATGTCTTGTCCTAGAATATTCGAACGGGTTACTCTCACGTTTTCCTGAGACCCCGGCCTGGAAATGTGCCCAAGGTTCCCACCATGCATTTTAAGGAATAAGGTGGTGAACTTGCTAGCGCTGCCCCGGGAGGAGGCAGACCAGCCATCGCTCGCTCTGTCCCGTTCGCGCTCTGCGCATTTACATGTACCGTACGCGGAGCTTCAGGACCTCAGACCAGTTCTTTGTCTGCTTTGGAGGTCAGCAGTAGGGAAAGGCTGTCTCCAAACAAAGATTTGCCCACTGGTTAGTGGAGGCTATATTCTTAGCTTACCAGGCCCAATGGTTACCTTTCCCCCTCGGAGTGAGAGCTCACTCTACAAGAGCAGTGGCATCTTCTTGGACATTGGCGCAGGGCGCCTCGATAGCAGACATCTGTAAAGCTGCCGGCTGGGCGACGCATAACACGTTTGCGAGATTCTATAATCTCCATGTAGAGCCCGTGTCTTCTCGTGTACTCGCCTCAGGTAGGCAGCAGCACCGGACATGCTCGGTGTCGATCACGTTTGCGGCGCCATTCCCCTCTACGGACCGGATAAGTGCGCTTTTGTGCTCCTCAATCAGTTCCCCATGGCGAACCCCGGTGTGTTCCTCCCCCCCCCTCCCGCACCCTCGGCGGTCAAGCGTGGCGGAGCGCCAGACGCCAGGCTCAGCACTCGTGTGCATGCCCAAGGTTAGCCCTTGTGCTGGGCTAGGTGCCTGTGTGTAGTGATTCCCCCTTTGGGTGATCTCACATGTGTATTCTTCCACGGTACGGTTCCCCTCACGGTAAGCCTGTGTCTTTCACTGGCAGTTGTTCTCTGCCATCTCTGTTGTGTAGTTGTCTCACCCCAGGTGGGTTGAGTCTACTGCAGAGACTTCCATATGTAGTACTGCTCTGGGCCAGTCCATATGTGTAATTCCCCATGATACCTCCTATGTGCGGGATGTGGCTTCCGTAGCGTCCCAACTGAGTACGCTTTCCCAGTGTTATCCAATGTGCCACTGTATGTAACAGCAGTGGCGGACACCTCTGTCTAGCCGCTGTCCTATCTTCCGCCCCTGCTGGTGTGGGGGGACTTGCCGGCTTTTGCAGGGCACTGGAGGGGTTCAGCAATAGTGGCGTTTTCCATACGTATCCCAATTCGTCAGTCACTGACGTAACGTAGAACGTGACTGACTGAATTGGAACGTCTAGGTTACTTGTGTAACCTCTCGTTCCCCTGAAGTAGGGAACGGAGACGTTACGTTCCGTCGCCACAGTTGCTGTACCACCGCTGTACTGCCGGGGCACGTAGTCTCGGCTCCTCAGCGAAAAACTGATGTGCGTTTGCACGCGCTCTCCTTTTATACCCACGCTGCGGGCCGGGGTGGGCATGGCGAAACACGCATGCCAACTGTCATTGACTTGTTTAGTTAACACTCGAAGGTGATGGGCTCTCGGCGAGATCCCAATCTCGTCAGTCACTGCTCAACCGTCTTCCCCTCCGTTCCCTCTCAGGGAAAACGAGTTACCCACGTAACCTAGAACGTTTCATGCATTCATGACCTCTAGAGTGGACTACTGTAATGCACTGCTAGCTAGGTGGTTGTCCTGCATCTTCAATAACAAGCTAC
>JADLZN010005853.1:657500-667500 GCA_018155175.1 Sinocyclocheilus anophthalmus
TTGTTATGTGTCTGTATGAACTGCATGCGCACATTTACAGGTATCCATATATTAAATTGCTTGTCAGAGAAATGAGAATATTTATTATAGTTACAGGGAACACGGAGGTTATTGCTCTTTTTTTAACAGTGTTCTGATGGGACGACATATGTATTTGATTTATGCTCATTCTGTCTGTTCTTTAATGCATGAGCATTCAGACTCTGGTTTCTCACGGAATGCATTGGGTTTGAGTTTTGAGGCTTGCAGTGAGTCCTGTGATGATCGATAGGGCTCGTGTGATGTTTTAGTATTGATTAACAATACTATTGACAAATCAGCTAACATCTGAATGATGGAGATTCATCGAAGTGATTTATTTTGCAATGCATATCTGTTACCCAGCATGCTTCAGCCGCCGTGCATGTGTGTGTGTGTTGTAGACACTCAGGCAGCTGTTCAAACTGGCCACTTGTCATGCGTGTGCTTTCGCTATGGCTCTCTTCTGATTCTCTGCTTATGAAATGCAATAGAGTAGCAGAGGAGCGTGAGCGACTGTGAAACGCTATATCTGCATTCTCTGCATTCTTCAAGGCTTGAGCAACACTGAGACTCTGGTGATTGTAAAGCTTCGCGCCCCAAAGACAGACAGCGATTTTCTGCTTCTGAGTGTCCAGTCTTTGACTCGCGACTTGAAACAGTCCAGCACTTGCTCTCAAATGTTCAAATGATTTAATGAAGTAGAACAATTTTAAAGTATAAAAAAATAATAAAAATCAGTGTGATTGTTACCGCATGTCAGATTTGTCAAATGCATCTCTCCTGTTTTTAATGTTTCATTTCACATAACATAAAAACATTGTCATTTTAACCAATGCATGCATATTTCTATTTTAATTTTAATAAAAAAAAACATTTATTTTTAAACTTACAAAGTAATAAAACCAATGCATCAAAAATAAATTATAACTTTGATAACGTTACTGTAACAATTGCACTACATTGTGCATAATTTTTTCATAATAGTGGACTTCTGAAAATGTGTTTCTATATACATATATAAAATCCATATTATCTATATATATATATAGATATATATATTATACATGCTTTGAATATCATTTTGCCATTGAAACACAATAAGTAGTGTAATAAAATTATAAGTTAATCCCCCCCCCCTTTTTTAGAAAAACAAAAAAGCTTTTGAAATTAACATTTACAGTGTGCGTTAATATAATTTAGTGTTTTATGAAAATTTTTTACCTTGCATTTGGCATTTTTCATTAGTAGTTAAAAAAATGGTTTTTGAACAAATTCTACAACATTAACACATAGGAGATGACAACAGATTTTTCAAAACTGTCATTGTAAATAAAACCCGTTCTAAATAAACAAAACAAAACCAGCATAATCTAGGATAATAAAAAGGTGTTCCTCATCGATAGGGCAAATAAGTGGTATTTATCGTGTGGTTTCATATATATATTAGCTTCAGTCTGTTGTGAAGGGTGGATGATTGTGTGTGCGATGTATGTGAGAGTATCAGGCACATGCACATCAGTCCCCGCCCCTGCTGTTTCCTCCCCTCCCCAGTGTAGCCCCGACCCCATCAGTGTGCTGAAGCCCCGGCACCCGAGGCAGCATCCAACAGCAGCTGTTCCATATTCATCAAGCTCTTCGGTCTTAAAGAGGCCGACACTGAGCATGCAAACACTCATTTCTGCCTCTCCGCTGCTCACACACTCATCGTAGCGCACTCTCCTGCCTCCTCTCTCTCTCTCTCTCCGCTTCAACCTGATCAGCCCCCCCCCCACTTTCTAACACACACACAACAACACACACACACACCCACACACAAGGGCGTTACCTGAGTGGCACGGTGCTGCCCTTCTTTGCTTCCTCTTTATACTAGGTGTTCTACCTCGCGTGCTGCGCCGGGGCTTTTAGCCACAACTTTTCTGAAGGTGCTCGCTCGGGGTTTTGGCGTGGCCGAGTAGGAGTCACCGGCAGTCCAGGTTATTTTCGACGCCCAACCACTATTTTTTGTTCTTCTCTTCCTCCTGGAATGCTAAAACTGGGCTGATGGACATTTCCGAACTTTGCATCCCTGATCCTCTCAGCTATCATAACCAGTAGGTGCATCTTCCTCTTTCATGCACTAACACCGCTTCAGCGTCTGTCTGTGTTTTTCGTCTTCTTTGCATGTCGATAGTACAGTTTTCTTGCACTGGCTGAACTTTCTGCTGCTGCGATAGGGATGCGCTTTCATCTGCATGGACACAGTGTTACTTTCCACTCAAATGTATGCTCCTAATGTCTGCAGAGTGAGGTTTAGAGACGCTTCTTTTCTTCTGCTTCAGTGTAGGTTGTTTGTTCTGTTGTAGTGTGTTGCGTGACGCATGCGTCCCAGCGTTTGGACGCTCCTCTAGAGCCACTTGTGTTTGGAAACAAGTCTGAAGGGTTCAGGCGGGACAAAAGGCACAGGGCGGATGTTTGTTTATTAAATGAATGAGAGAGGATGCGGTGAAAGAAAGGTCGAAGGGGTCCAGGTGTCCCGGGGGCCGTCTGAGATCACAGGAATAATGCGCTCGCTTTAGAAAGACTAGAAAGATGCAACTTACAGAAGATTTACTCTTATTTTTCACCACAATAAAGCTGCTTTGTCTTTCAAGATTTTTTTATAATTTTGCATGTAACACTTTTTCTCCAAATTATCTTGATGCACATCTTTATTTTGCATTTGAATATTATTGTTTTACACAGGGTTTTTAAATTATCTATTGACATGAACGGACCTCTGTTCTAATTTAAAACAGCAACTTTTAAAATCAACTCATAAATGCTTGCGTTGTGCTTGGAATATTATAAAAAAAAAATAAAAAATACATTTTAAAAGATTGACCAAAAAGCATAATGTGTGTTGATCCACCGATGGATTTTTGGATATGGATGTTTTCATTACTCTCAGTAACGTGTCACACCAGCAGCTCTGACATGGGCCGAATGCAGACGGTCTCTGTTTGTGTGTGTGTGTGTGTGGTGTGGTGCGATTGAGAGACTCGGCACATTTAGTAATCTTAAACACACTCATATTCTAAGCTGCTTTGTAGTTTTACACTAAGACGGATTACAAAGGTTCAATAGAGCTCAGCTGCCCTGACACCTCCACGCATGCATTTCCACAGTCGCGTTTGCATTAGAAAACCTTTATTTAGAATTAGTTAGTCTCAAATGCATTTAAAACATTTATATTTAAAATTCATAGTTTTATTAAGAGCAACTCGTTTTGTGCAAATTACTCTAGCTCCACTGAAAATGTACAATCTGAAATAGTGTAACACTACAGTGAGCTTTTCTTTAGTGATACTTTATTTAGTGATTTAATTATTATGAAGAGTTTTTAAAATGTTTAATAGATACGAAATATGTTTTCTTGATTTATTTGTCTGTCATTAAATACACATCTCATAAATTTGAGCGTCACTGCTGGTTTGTTGCTTAAACACCATCATGTTACACTTTTATTTGACCTACTGTTAATGTACCAAATTATTTTAGTGTAGTAGTGATATAATTATATCTCTTAATCTCCTTGCATAGAACATAATAAATAACCTTTTTTATTATGAATTTAAAAATGTTAATACACATCTGCGGATGCATTTCCAATTTAATATTAAAATAGAGTGTTTTATGTGTGTGTGTGTGTGTGTGTGTTTGGAATAGAGGAACCTGTTTTAGGTTTTTGACTGGCCTTATTGTGCATTTATAAATTCATTTGTTTTACTAAAAAATCCACTTAATTTAATTTGAGTTAGTTGAAGCATTTCCAAAAATATTTCAACAAGTGTTGTTGAAGTAATTCAATAAAATGTGTGTTTTACATTTTAAAATGAGCATGAAGAGTATTGTCAGCGGCTGGCTGCTGCTGTTCGTTTACTGAAGGGGTTGCATGTGTGTGAATTGAGTGTGTGTCACACACACTGTCCTCAGATGCACTGGATTCACAGCGAAACGCCACCGGTTAATGTTTACTGGCACATGCAGTGAGATTGATGCTGCTTTTGTTTGTAAACTGCATGCTGCGTGCTTCAGTATTCATGTGTAGATCCGAGGCATTCGGAAACGTGGCGATGCAGCCGGTCACTTTGACGTCTTCTTTACTCAGCTGGGATATTCAATATGACCCGGGGCGAACACTGACTAGACGTATTCTCGCTCACTGCGGCCTCATTTCAGACTCTCGGTCGGGATGACAGCTGGATTACTTTCGTATGCAGAAAACCTCCATAAGCACGGCCAGACAAATTCAATTGAACAATTGTTTGACTTCATTACCGAGTTGGCGGGATCGAGCGCATAAAGCGCGTATCTCCGGCGTTTCCGTTTTCCCTCTTCCGTTTTATCGCATTAGGTTCGGAAAAAAAGCAGCTGTGGGAATTGCATTAGTGCATCTTAAGTTAAAAGCTCGGCGGTCTTTGAGCAAGTGTTTCAGTGCTGTTGGGTTAATCAGATTTTTGCTGTCTGTGAGGAGATGCTATCGCGGGTAACCAAAGCGGCCGGCTCTGACACTATCCAGATGGGATCAGCTTACAGTAATTTGGTTTCAGAAAACATTACTCACACAGATCCATGGCTGTGGTCAGCCCACATATTCATGAGCTCTGGAGAGGGTTTCGATTCTCTCCGCGAGCCCTTCGCCGGCCAGCTGACCTTTGGCCAAAACGAGCACGCTTCTCGATTCGCCGCATGGTCTTTCAAACAAACACACAGGCTCTGGGTACCAGCGGGGGATTGTTTTTGGTGAGCGCAGAGCAGTGTTTTTATATGCACATGCAGCACGTCACTCACCTGCGTTCTTTCCGTTGCGTGTTTATTATCGACACATGCTCTGCTGAGGGTCTTTGGTGCTCTATATTTGTCATCTGTGCATATATCACACTCTAACACCTCTAACTCTCTCGAACCAGCTTATTTTATGCATCATAAGCTTGAATTATAACAACTGTGTTTCAGGAGACAGTATTAACATCCGTGGAAGGTTGAAGGTTGTTTATAAGTTTCTTTAGATTATCAGAAAAAAAAATGGTAACACTTTAGTATAGGGACCAATTCTCACTTTTAACTTATTAGCATGCCTATTATTCACATATTGGCTGTTTATTAGTGCTTGTAAATCACATATTCTGCATGACCATATTCTACATCCCTGATCTTACCCAATACCCAAACTTAATAACTACCTTAAGTATTAATTAGGAATTCAAATTAGGAATTTACTGTGGTAAATGGATTGGTAATAGCGAAAATTGGACCTTAAAATAAAGTGTGACCGGAAAAATTAAGAACTGTTTGCTTAAAGGTTCTTTGAGGAACCAAAATGGTTCTTCTATGGCATCGCTGTGAAAACACCCTATTGCAGCCTTTATTTTGAAGAGTGTAGTGTGTAATGTAGCTGTCAGACATTAAAAGAATGACACATTTCTGAATAAAGCATGTGTAAATTCCTGAATTGAATGAGTATTGAGGCAGAAGGGCTGTGTTGTAGTGCAAGCGCTGTCTTGATGGTAGGGTCACTTTCAGCGCTCTCACACCCTGCGGCAGTGACCGAGCCGCCCGGCGTCGCTTATCCGTCCCCCAGTTCTCACCGAGTTAACCTTGGCATCCTGACTGCGTCGTGACAGCAGGTTTAAAAATAAACCCAGCTCCTTTAGTGTGCTGAGGATAATGGCCCTCCAACGCATGCCGCAAGGGGGTCTCGTATACGCACACACACACACACACACGCTCACTCAGAGGAGACCACAGAGGAAGCAGTGATGCTATAGACAGCAGGGCTTGTCTGAAACAAATACTAACTTTAGCATGGCAGTTTTAGCATATTTACAAAGTTGCCGTCTTTTAAACATTAATTTGACCATTTAAAACTTTTACAAATAGAAAATGAACTTTTTGAAATATACTGTTTAAGCATTATCACAGCATTTTTATTTGTATATTTTCAGTTTTCATCCTTTTTAGTTTAGTTGAATTTTTTTTTAAATGGTCTATATAGATTGTATGGATTTGAATTAATAATTAATGGATTTATTAATTTTAGTTATGTTCGTGAATCAATCAATGAAACTGGATTTTTTTTTCTTTGGTAACAGCTGAAATAAAATAGCTTTTTAATCTAATTTTTAGATGAATTGAATGATATATTTAATATATTTATGTTTGAGATTTTTAAATGTATTTTCTATTTTAGTTAACATTTATTGAAATTTAATTTTTATTTATTTTGTTGTTGTGTTTTAGTTTTAGTTAGCTGTGAATAACCCTGTCGCAAGTAAAGCTGCACATGCCCACTGAATGACAAATCTGCATCGTAAGCACTCACGGGGGGCCTCCTCTATTTGATCCATCCCACACACGGAGTAACGATCCGAGCGAGTGTCCTGATTTGCTCGGAATCCAATGTTGCGGGGGGAAATGCTAATCCGCTAATTAACACTTTGGAGACGGAGGGGAGGAAAAAACGTGATGGCGAAGTCTGCACGCAGGCGTTTATAAGACGAATGGTATTGGTATTGCCGGCGGCCAGTCGTTGAAGGTTATGTTTCTGAGCGTAATGACATGCAAAAATAACTTAGGATCGATAGTGCTATTGCTATTTCTGAATCAATAGTGAAACGGTCTGTCACAGTTGAGGCTCTGATTCCAGCGACAGCCAAACTGAGTGTGCCACGGCGTGATAAGGTTCATGCCTCGCAATGCGGGAGGGAGCGGAAGCGCCAGGAAGGCGGTGAGTTTAGGAGAGGCAATGGATGTCGCCACAGGGGGTGAGAGGCCACAGCGGTTCTTTAGGATTCGTAGTTGGAGAACGGATCTTCTTGTGCCTGCGCGCTTAGGTTTGCATGCATATATATTAACAAAACAAACGTATTTATATCTAAAGTTGTGGGGTGGTAAGATTTAAAATGTTTTTCAAAGAAGCTCTTCTGCCAAACAAGGCAGCATTTATATATCAAAAATACAGTAAAAATTGTGAAATATTATTACAATCTATAAAGACTGTTTTTATTATGTGAATCCGTTAAATGTAATGTCATTTTGTGAGCGCAAGTGTATTTCAGCATCATTACTCCACAGTGTCACATGATCTTCAGAAATCAGTATAATATGCTGATCTGCTGCTCAAGAAACATTTCTGATTATTATCAATGCTGAAAACAGTCGTGCTGCACAATATTTCTGTGGAAACCGTGGTATATTTTATGTGTCGGGATTCACAGATGAATAGAAAGTTCAAAAGAACAGCGTTATTTGAAATGGAAACCTTTTGTAGCATTATGAATGTCTTTACTGTCACTTTGGTCAATTTAATGTGTCCTTGCTGAATAAAAACATGAATTTCCTTTATTTATTTTTTTGTTTTTGCATTTTTTAATCTTACTGACCTGTTTGGAAGATCCCTCTGCTGTTTGTGCAATTCAGTTTTGCTGCAGAAAAGCACAATTCACCTTTAGTATTTTTGTTATCTTAAACGGTGTCATTCTGATGTGTTGTTAGCTGTTTATCAGTTGAAGGTAGAATATTCAGTGTTTGCATATTCACATGCACAGTGCTTGACTGCACTCAACAAGGCAGACGTGGTGCGAGTTAACACACAAGTGTTTTAGATCAGAGCTTCTGAAATGTTTTTAATTCAGGACTGTGTCACTCAACCGTTCCATGTTGACATCTGTCTAATATTACCAGCTGGTCTCAAAATACTGTTCACTGGACACACGATGGAACAAGGATTAAGGGTTGACGAGTTTATTTATTTTGCGATTCTAACTACACACAGTTTCATGTGCTTCTGTATTCAGACACACACTCTGCTCGTCTCCTTCTGTGAGGAGGTGTTTTATTTTGCTGTGGAGCTGATGAGATCTGCGTCATGTAAATCAGGGTCCGTTGCTCTCAGGTTGACCTGTGAACTCTCTCAGATCATCAGAGGACATTAGAGTGGAAATCCACTGCAATCATGAAGGTGAGCTGCAGTCAGATGACATGGAAAACCTCCTGCGCCAGTTCATTTGTGCGTCACCTGAGTTTGTCACGCGCTGCTCATTTGCAGTCCGTGATTTTCCACACTGACCACTGAGTTGTAGTGCTCATCGTGGTGCTTGAAGAAACATCTTTTCTGTAATAATTATTGTCATCTGGTGTCAGTATATGAGAACTACACATATATTGCTCACTGAATAGTGTCATTACAATTAACTAGACGGTTAAATATTTGATAAAACAACACAAAAGGCAAGATCATACAGTGACTTTGGTGCTGATTCTGTTGGATTTGATGAACAGACCGTTCATCAGAGTACAGTAGTGCTAGTTTACAGAGAGGAGTGTGATAATGACAGCGTTTAACAAAAAGCTATTAGTTTAAAACCTTTGATATTAACTTCCCTATATTAAAATAAGACATGATTTGATGTTTTAGTGACATTTACATAAAGACTGCTACCTCAGAAATGTGAGACCGCAGCCAAACAAAGGTTATTTGAGCTAGTTATCTGGTAAGCATGTTAAACTCTCTTTTGGAACAAGGTTAAATAAGAAACACTTCATTTAACTGTCCGTTTAAATAAATCAGTTGATTCAGTTTGGTCATAGAAGTGTCGTCATGTCAAGTTAAAAAGAAAAGTTGCTCTACTTGCACATTATGCATTAGTGTATAGGTTCGTATAAGTGAAAACTATTTACTTAGTTATAGGGGTCATATGATGCAATTTAAAATTGTCCTTTCTCTTTGGAGTGTTACAAGCTGATTGTGCATAGATAAGATCCCTAAAGTTGCAAAGACTAAAGTCTCAAATCCAAAGAGATATTCTTTATAAAAGTTAAGAGTCAGCCACGCCTACCTAAAACGCCTCGTTCTAACACGCCCCCACATGTCTACATCACTACGTGGGAAGATTAGCATAATGCCGCCCAAATGTGCACGCAAAGAAAGGCGGCGTAACTTTTATTCTAAATACACAACATAATGTTATTTTTAGCAATGTCATATGACTCCTTTAAACACGTTGTATCTATGATCTCTTTATTGTCATTTTAAGCCATTTCTGAGCTTACATGCATAATACTGACATTAGCCTGAAAAAACAAAACTATATATAACTTTATCACTTCATAACTTTAGCACCCAGCCTCACTACAAAACACGTAAAATAAGTGCTGAATGAGAATGTCTAATAAAATCATAATATTATGTATTTTGTTAGCTCAGAGTGGTTTCTCCCTAATACATTTAAGAAGTCAAGAATCGTCTTTAAATATGATTCTCTCAGCATCCGCTGAAGTGTGTGTTGCTTTTGCTTGCACGTGTCCGTTTCTCTGTCTTGAGGCTGTGTTTGATGAGCTCAGATGCATTGCGTCAGCTGTAATTCACACACGTTACTGTAACGCTGATGGACTCGTTTAGTGGCACACGCATCTCATAATGCAGGACTGACGTTTCTTTGTTACGCTTTAGGATTGCTATGGCATTGTGCAATTGCAGGGTTAATTTACATAAGATGGTGTGAAAAAAGGCTTAAGGGTTATGTATGTGTATATTTATATATTTATTATTTGTGTCTGTGCAAGTAAATGTGTCAAGCCATACGCACACAGAATAAGACAGTCTTGTTCAGATGACGTGAATGTCTTACATTAGGAGCATATTTGATTTGGCACAGTAATTATTTAGCAGAAAAATGCGGAATATGCATTATTATAGTGTAGAAAAAGGGAAAAAAAAAGGGGAACGATTTTAAAAACCTTCCCAAGTGTGCTCCACACGCGCGGAATGAACTACCTGTTTCCCATGATGAACTGTAAATTCAAGAGGGACTTACCGTGGGGCTCCACACACTATACATCTAAATATTTCAATGCCCACAATCGTCAAAACTGCCTGACTTCCCTCTGGAGGATACAGTATATGTGCACATTATTTTGCTATACGCATCCCTTGGGAAAGCGGGAAGATACAAACTAAGCA
>JADLZN010005853.1:670000-880000 GCA_018155175.1 Sinocyclocheilus anophthalmus
AGGAGAGCGCTAGTTAGAGTTGTGACGTGCGTGTTTCTCCTCCTCCATATCCTGCGCTCAGGAAGGACGCGACGGGGATCGATGGATGCGATCTGTTTCTGGCTGTGAGCTCATAGTCTGAAGAAGGCCACAGAGGCGATGCGAGGCAGACGGACTAAATTTAAACCTTGGCCCCTGAGTTTAATTGGGCCGGGCCGGTCTCTTCTCCTGCAGTAACCGGGCACCGTCACCCAATATCCATCTGTCTCCTCTCACCTTGTTGTTTTCTTCACTCCTTCTCTTTCTTTCTCCCTCCACAGCTCAAACTCTCGGCGTCTCATTCATTCAGCGAGGAGTCAGACTAGTTGTTGCTCTTTCACTTTATAATGCCAGGAATTATGATATGCGAATTATTAAATCATAAAGGAAAAGAAAAATGCTTTAGATAAATACAAATAAATAAATTACCTAATATATCATCAATGTAATCATACTGTAAATAAAATACAGTTTGATATATATCCAATAATAAATATTTCAAACGCGATGACATTAAGCTTTTCTCCCACTCAAAAATAGCTTGGTGTATAACCTGTGTCAATTATCAGAATCAGAAAGAGCTTTTCCTAGAGAAGGAATTTGTCTTGGTGTTAGGAGCTTGTTGGTACAGAAAGTACAAAACAGAGTGCAGACCATAAATAAAGGAGAGAATAGGACAATAAATATAAATAACACATAATAATAAAATATACAGAAAAAGGAGGAAACGTGTCCATAGACCAGAACTGGAATGGCTTATATGATAAGCCCGCCCTAAAATTAAAAAGTATTTTTTTAAATGACACCACAAGACCATTAAATGGATGGTCTTTTGTTAAATGTTAACCAAGTTAAATGATGGTGTTATAGACAAAAAGATTAGTAAAATTAAATCTACAACTCAGTTAAAGTCACATACATTTCAATCTGAAATTGATGGACATGTTATGTTTCTTTACGTTTGGAATAATTTCCCTGAATGCATTTGATCATCTGAAGTGACTTCAGTTCATCCAAGCTGCACATTTCTTTGGGACCCCATGACCTGAGCATTACAAACGCAGTTGGGCTGCAGAAGAGACAGCACTGATGAGATAGGGTTAACTTTACCCTGGTGATATTTTTATATTGAAATCAGCTTAATTTGCTAGAGGGACGAGTGAACGTCACAGAATAGCGCGGTTGTTGATGTTTGAAGGGCACAATCGTGATCAGCAAGCGCTCTTCCTCTCTCTCTCTCTCTGTCCATTTCTCATTGGCTGTGTTCCACCTCCTTAGATCAGTCGCTCATAAATCCTTGTCAAATACTCTTCGCTTTTTAACAAAGTGCTCGTCTTCACCTTTTCCCTTCTTCGGTTATCTCTGCCTAATTGAACATGAGAGCGGCTCTCTGCTGCGGCCCGAGATTAAAACGGCTCCAAGGGGCCTGAGCGAGTACACACACACACACATGCGCGCGAGCGAACGGCCCCAGGCGCCTTGAGCCCCGTATTACCCTCGGAGCTGTTAACCCGGGGCTTTTTATGGGCAGACATTTCCAAGTGGCCCTCGGTGGGCTCTCGCTCCGCTCGCCCGGAGCCCTGGACGAACCCCGTTTCATTTGCATCCATGAAATAGAGCTCTGTACACACAAAACAAAACTGTATGGACATCAAATGCAGTATAAATTAAACATGTTTGTTAGTGGAGTAAACAGTGTTTCTGCATGAGCCCGGCGTGACGGGGAGGAGCACGAGAGCATGTCAGGAGTTAATTGAGTTCCTTTATCAGCCCATCAGCTGCAGCCCTCTGACCGATCTCCCCTCCACCCTCCGTGGCATCTGATACCGAGTGTGTGTGTGTGTGTGTGTGGTGTGAATGGCAGGAACCGCTGACTCGGTGAGATCAAATATGAAAGGTCCTGCCTTAGAAGAATGCAGCTTTTATCTTCTACCTCTACCATTCAAAAGTCCTTCTGCGCACCAAGGCTGCATTTATTTGATCAGAAATACAGTAAAAACGATATCGACGCGGGCCGATAAGTCTTTCCGTGTGGCGAGATTTCCATACGGCATTTCTGATCCTCTTACGACGCCACCTCAGCTTGTGAAATCCAGCACCTGACAGACAGTAAAATGACCAATCGTCATTCACTTTCTAACGTGATGCTACGTTGTGTTGCATACAATAACACTCTTCAAAAGTCTTATTCAAAAGTACCGTGAGACATCAGATCCGCAGCCCAGCGGCAGCTCCGGTGGGAGACACAGATGTGATTATAAACAAATTCAAACAAAAATGAAACCGTGTTTATCTCACAAACAATCAAAAATCCCGCAACTGGCTCTTCCACAGATATGCGTGTTGTTCTTGGGTATTTTTAAACAAGACGCTGTTTTCCGGTGGACTCAAAAGCCGGTGCACTCCAGAATGAAAGCTGGGTCGACACGAGAACTCCAAGTAGGCTAATAATAATACGTTTGAATTCCTTTATATGTTTATTCAGGAATATCTGCTATATTTAATTGCCCATGATTGGCGTAATGTCGCGTGTAGTATACCTTTTCATATGTTCCGGTCTTATTTAATGCTGCTATATGCTGGTATCCAAGCATGTAATTATACGCCTTCGGGCTTGTATTATTTTTTTTACAATGAAACAGACAAGCAAAACAAAAGATCAGAGACATACATCTTTATTATTAACCAACCATCCCTTACTATAATTAAAACAACCTGTTGCTCTGTAAACTATATATGTATTGTACATAAAATACATGGAATTACGCATACTATTTTTGACATTTATGAATATTAATTTGTTCATTAATTATGAATGTTATCTTTAACCTTCAGTAAGCAGCAGTAATTAATTATGTGACTGAAATATAAAATTAAACATAACAGTTTTAAATAAAATGCTTTTTGTTTTTCATTCTGATAGATGGCTGGGCAGAAAACAAATCCCCTGTGGCAGTATTTTACGGAACCATCACCAGGGAATGCAAAATGTAACATTTGCAATGTCACCGTAAAAATGGGAGCTGCAACAGCAAAGAAAAAAAACACCTCAAACGTGGAGTCACCTTAAATATCGCCATGCATCTGTGTATGAGGAAGCACAGAAGAAAAGAGATGCTGCTTCTAGCTCTGCCTCAGTGAGCAAAGTTCAGACAACACTCACACATATTTTTGATACTCGAAGAAAATGGCAAAACTCTGATCCCAGGTCAAAAGTTATTGACACATTAATAACAGACATGATTGCCACAGACAATCAGCCTTTTACTGTGGTTTCAGATGTTGGCTTTCAACGGTTGTTGGCTGTGGACAAAGAAAAGTACTACCGCACAGACATGCTTGCCAGTGTGCACAAAAAAGTAACAGATAAGATGAAAACTTTGATTGCACCGAAGAATTCTGGCTCCCGTTTAGCTTTCACCACAGACTGTTGATCTGGGGATGCTGAATCTGATGAGTCTCACCTGTCATTTTATTGACAAGAACTGGGAAAGAAAACAAGTCATCTTGAATGTTAAGGCCATGTTCGGCTCTCATACTGGGGAATACGTTAGCCAGATGTTTCTTGACATGCTTGACCAGTGGCAAATTTCAAGAGAAAGAGTAGTGCTTGTGCTCATGGTGCAAATGTTGTGAAAGGCATGCGACTGGCAGAAATGCCAGTCTTCAGCTGCTGTGCTCATACGCTGCAACTTGTGGTGAATGATGGCATCGGCAGCCAGAGAGTGGCTGGGGATATCATTGCTAAGTTGAGGACATGTGCAACACACTTCAGTCACTCTGTGCTTGCAAAGCAACGTCTGAAGGCAAAACAAGAAGAGCTTGGCCTTCCAAATAATGCCATAATTCAAGCTGTGCCAACACGGTGGAACTCCACTCTGCACATGCTGCAAAGAATGTTGAGGCAGAAGCGTGCATTGAGTGTTTATGCAGGGGAACATGGGAAAATTTCATGCCCAACTGCAGATCAATGGGATATAATTTCAAATCTGGTAGAGACACTGGGTCCCATTGAAGAAGTCACCCTTGAAATGAGCAAAGCTGAAGCATCTTCCTCGTGCATTATTCCAAGCATTGCTGTGCTGAAAATGCTCCTTCAAGTAGAGGGTCCCACAACAAGAGGAATTCAAACACTGAGGCAGACAATGCTACAGAGCTTGGAAAAAAGGTTTGGTGCTGGCAGCCCTGCTGGATCCTCGTTTTAAAGCCCATATGTTTACAGCAGCAGACACACTGGATAAAGCCAAACAGTGGATAGTGGAGGAACATGCCACTGCCTCAGCCCATCCAGAAGCCACTTCCAGAAAGGAAGGCCAAGGACCAACAAGTCCTCCTGAACAATCAAGGAGAGAGGCAAATGAACCCACTGGCATTGTCGATCAAATTTATGCCAACATCCTCAAAGCTCAAGCTGCTCCAGAAGCGAGAGTGAACATCACAGGAGAACTGAACCTTTACCTCAGGGAGCCAGTTATTGAGAGAAAGAGTGGTCTATCACTGGAATGGTGGAAACAGAATGAGTCACGACTGAACCTCCTTGCACCATTGGCAAGGAAATATCTCTGTCCTCCGCCCTCCACAGTTCCAAGTGAGAGAGTATTTAGTGAGGTTGGGGCCATTTATGAGAAGAAGAGGAGCAGGCTCACTGGAGAAAATGCAGAGAAACTTTGTTTCCATTACGACTACTAACTAATGGTGCTTTTCCACTGCGTGGTACGACTCGGCTCGGCACGGCTCAGTACGGCACGGCACAGCTCGGTTTGCATTTCCACTGCAGTTAGTACCGCTTTAGAGTGGGCAGGACTATTCACATGTCGTTAGTTGCGCCGCCAATACTGCCACGACTCCTAAAAAACGTTTTCATTCGGGTCGCCAATCAAGTCTCGCGGGATCGCCCTCTGCTATCAACGAGAGGAACGTTTGTTCTTCTGCAACAGACAACAAAACTTTCTGGTTGTTAAAAAAAAGGTGCGCTCGTTCAAAACGGTTGCGTGTTTGTGTCGCAAGTTCAGTGACGATTCTCTCCGGCCAATCTGTGATCAGCAGAGTTTACACGTCACGTTTTGGTAACGGTACGGTTCACTTGGAACCCCAACCGAAGTGGTACTAAAAAAAGTACCAGGTACCAGGTACTGTACCCAGTAGAAAACCCCCCAAAAGTGAACCGTACCGTGCCGTACCATGCAGTGGAAAAGCGCCATAAAGGGACCAGTAATGCTGTGAGCACTTTAGTCTACATTTTGTTGTAAAAATAATTGAGTTTGTGTTAACCAAAAAAGTGGACTGTGAAACAGGGCTGCTTTCAACTTCACCAAAGCATTTATTTATTAAAATACCTCGTTGCATTTGTAGACATTTTGTTTGTTTAGGTGTTTCGCCATTTATTTATGTAAATGTTGCAGCAGACAGAAGAAGCTGCACAAAAATTATATTAATTGAAGTTTTGGTATTGTTTGAATTATGTTAATTTAAGTGTTACCTCATTTGTTTACATTTTGTTTAGGTTTTCTAAATATTTTCGTAGATGTTTCAGCAACAAGAAGGAAAGGCTGCACTAAACCTGGTTCATTTAAGTGTTACCTCTGTTGTTTACATTCTAATTGTTTAAGTTTAAGCAATAAATATTTCTTTAGTTTTTAGATGTTTCGGCAAAAGAAAAGGAAAGGCTGCACTAAATGCTACCTCAATTGTTTAAATGTTTAATTTATGTTTTAATAAATATTTATGCATAATAAATGTTTATTTAGTTTCACCAATTTTCTGCATGTCTCTCATTTACTGTTATCACATATATATCGGCATCGGCCATTAAAAATCCCATATCGGTCAACCACTACTATTTTATAGCCTTTTAGATCACTGCACAAATTAGCATTTCAAATGTACACATTCATTATTGTTATGAAAATACCCCAAATCTCAAGAAAATCACATACAAACCATATACTATCGTAATCGTGTGTTTATTATTTGGATATTTCATGGGTACAGAGGTTTCTCTGTGTTGTTGTGGTCAGAAATCAACACGGAAGAGTGAAGGGAGCTCGTGACAGGATGAGACGGGGCTTGTTATGAGACGCGAAAGATCAACAAGGCGAAGGACGAATCAGAGTTTGTCTGAGTCGCAGCACGAGCACGGAAGAGTAAACACACAGAGACAGCCCAGGGAGTGGCTAATTGTCATCAGATCGCGTAAATCAGTGGAAAATTAATAGAAATGATGATTCTGTCTGAAGAAATATGAAGTAAATATATCTATATATCTCCATGTATATGCATCTTTGGACTATAAGCCCTTATTAACCCTGTTCAGTGAATCTATGTGAACACAAATAAACCGCTGCTGACGTGACTGAATATGAATGCGTGGTGAATTTCTATTCTAAAAATGACACATACAGATTTATTATTTTGCACTCCTGACATAAATTACTAAATTACTGTCACTGCAACAATGTTTTATCAAAACCAGTGGTCAACTATCGAAGCTAGAGTCTTTAATCTTTCTACTGATGCACAGTTTGTCCAGATCAAGTGAGAGTGTGATGTTTAACGTGCTGTTAAAGTGAAACAACAATAATCTGGGGCCGTCGCCGATCTTTGACCGCTAAGGGGTTAATTCAATGTTGCTGTTTCTTTGCATTTCTTTCTTCCTTTCTTTAATTGTGAAATTTAGTAAATCTAGTCAATCCTGATCAAATAGGTATGTTTAATGTTCAGATTCACTATTGCTAGACTACTCTGACGGTGGCTTTGGAGCATGATCCAGTACAGTTGAAGACCTATTGCATTCAGGTTTTTTGCTGGGGAAGTATCTGCGCTTGGGTCCATAACAGCACTTTGTTAAGAATCATAGACTTCAGAGCAAAGCTGAGGGTTTCTGAGATCTTCAGTGAACTGGTGTCCAGCGCTGAGGCGGTAGTGCAATTCTATTACAGCGGGTAAATTCTGTTAGTGTGAGCGGCTGGAATCAGATTAGGGCCGAACGGAACATGAAGCTCGGTGGGCTCCACTCAGCATGAATTTAAATGGGTTGACCGTGAACAAAAGCAGACGTGAGGAGATCGGCCCGAGGAAGTGAACGGGTCCTTGACTCCACCTGACACAGCGGGACAGGGTTAAACACACCGCACTACAGAAAGTCATATCACTCTGCAGCACTGAACATGAAGGAATGGCAAGAATTCCACTGGCTCCACTTTGCATGTCGCTAAATTATATTTCTACAGCAATCCTGTAGTTCAAACAGTAGAGCAGAGCTGTTTTGAGGTCTTCTTTAAATGTGCTGGAAATCTTCAAGGAACTGCAATTGTTCAGTGGATTTATAAAACTGGACCCAGAATCATTTTGTTTCGTGTTTATGGACAGTCATGAGATATTTTAGTGCCAGATGTCATATTTTGTCATATTTTCAGTCGCATCAGACTCACATAATGCAGTGCTGGAGCTGTGGCAGCTGAAGAAACTCTGCAGAGCGCATGTTTTATATATGAACATAAAGCCATTCAGACATTTATGCAATTATGCTAAGTGTCACCTTCAGCGTGACCTTTGACCTGGGGTTAAGCTCCCCTTGAAGTTTCGAAATAAAGCCTAAATGAATTGCCCTGCATGCTGCTGTTTCTAATATATGGCTGTTAATCAATTAAATGAATGTGCAGAAAGGTGCACACGCATTTATCTTTATTCAGCAGCTCTAAACAAACGCTAAAGGTTTGACTCTGAGAAGGAATGAAGTCAATACAGTAACAGCCTCCTGCTTTTCACAAGCTTGATTTGTCTCCTGTCAGGCCCATACTATAAATAAGAGCATTGTTCTTAAATGACAAGACAAGCAAACAATATAATGTAAGGGACTTCATCTATATTTGTCAACATGCTGTTTTATCATACATTTATTATCAGTGCTGATTCAAGATGACAAACCACAGTCCTTTGTGACTAAAAGCACAAGTCATTGTGATGTTGTTTTGTTTTGTTGTTTTACTGCAATAAATATCCCACATACTTCCACCAAATAATATCCCAGATAAACAACTGATGGTTAATTTTCCACAGACACAAACGTGTTTTCTTTAGTACGTCTGAGCTGAATAAGCGTGTGACTTGCATCGGTCAGATCATTCTTACACTTCAGCTGAAGTTCTTCATCAAGTCGCTGACTAACGAGCTGTATTTACTCACTAAAGGCGTCGTATGTAGCGCTCGGCGAGCTTCCGCTGATATCCGGCGAGTCTCTGTGCAGCGTTCAGGACACAGCCATCACACACTCTCTGGCACAGGCCTTTTTTTCACAAGGTCAGTGTTTTAACAAGGAGCTATTTTTTATTATTTATTTTAGCCGTTAACCTTTCTATGAATTTCCAGAGGTGGTGGCACCTGCCGCAGCGTTGAATATACATGACACAAGAGGCAGTGAAACGCTGCAATGAGATTTAATTTGACACGCTGACCCCATCTCCATGGGCACGGGAAACCAGGGCGAGAAAATAAGGTTGACCTTTGACCCCCGGCCTTGAACCCAGCATCACCCGCACTTACAATTAAATCAGTCAGAGAAACAGACTGTCTAAAGGAGGCCTGCGCTCTCGCTGCTCTTTCATCTAAATGCAGCTATGCCGTTTCGCCAAGTCACGCTGCTCGCTGACAGTGTGGAGTTTGTATTTTTATTTAAATTTCAATATTTTTTTCCAAATTTTCATTTCTCATTTTCATGTAGTAAAACTACTCAACTAGTAAACCTGTAGTAAAACTGCTATAGAAAAGTTTTATAGCAGTTATAAAACTTAGTATAACTGCTAAAACTAAAATGAAAATGAATACAATGAAATACAATCTAAAAAAATAATAATAATCAATAAAATAAAAGGATAAATAATAAAAAAAAAAATCCTAAAACTAAAGTAAAAACTGAAATAACCAAAGAAAATAAGAATATGTTATTTATTAATATATTTAAGTTATAAATTATACCAATATACTGATATGATATTATAGTAATACAAACTATAATACTATCTTAAAAGTACTAAAATAAGACTAAAATAAGGTTGGCAGTAGGGCTGGGTTTTGACACGAATTTCACGATTCGATTCGATTCTCATCCACAAGCTTGCGATTCGATTCGATTACCGATTTGATTCAATATAGATTATTTTGTATATATATCAGGTACAGTACATGCCAAATATTCTCAAGGAAAAAAGTCAGTTGGTATAAATTTAATAATGAAGGTTAAAAGGACTTATTGTGGCTTAAATGATAATTACACTTAATGAAGTTTTTATAATAAAAATTACAATTACATAATAAGATTTCTACTTCAATTTGTTTTTTAAATATAAACATTTAAATTGTGGCTGTCATAAAAACTTGAAAATTAATATGTTAGATGGTGCATATACAGTATTTAGCAAAATACCACTCTCACAGTTTCTTTTTCTACAGACTATGAAGGTTATGGTCACCGAATATGTAAGTGATTAGGTGACATATTGTTTACGAGCCATTATATTGACATCTTTGCGCGGCTGAAACACTGATTGAGCGACTGATTGTACTCTTTCTTTTAACTTACCTTCGGATGTTTAGTCATGTTTATTTTGTGCTGAAGCTGGTATTAATGTGGAGACGATCAGTTCACGTGCGCCTCGCGCTGCTGCGTCTGTTGATCGAGGCGCTCCAGCGAACTGCTACTCCACATTAAACAGCGCCAAAACGGCATTTATTGTTTGAACATTGCAAAACAATGGACAGAATTTGAAATCTGAGACTTTGTTTCATATTTAAAGTACCAAATCACAATGCTTATTGCGATATATTGGATGGGAGGTGCGCTTCAGTGTTCCATCCATTAACTGAAAATAGGCTAGACTAATCGAATCTTGGGATTTAAGACTCAATATTGTTTTGTAAAAATGAGAATCACTTAAAATCGAGATATCTATATTTTTACCCAGCCCTAGTTGGCAGTGTAAGGGTTAGACTGACATGCAGGGCTGGTCGTCCGTCAGAGTTTTGGCCTGACGACATGATTTGTATGGGATCAAGGAAAGCTCAGGTTGGACTCCTGGCCCTGGACTCCACAGCTAAAAAAGCTGAGTGTAACCCCATCATGACCTACACTCTGCAATGTTAATTATTTATAGGCTGGAGTCAAATAAATAAGGCTCTTTCTATTTCAAATGCTTGTGTTCCATTCGCTGTATGTTTGTGATGTCTATAAATGTGAAGTATTCAGAAGATGGAATTATAATTATTCATTCCACCAGAATCTTGCTGTAACACAAGCTTTTACATATGATGCATTATAAAAGTATTTTAATGCATTCATTATGACATGCAATGCACATGTTGTATGATCGCATGAATTATTATAAGCACCGTTATAATCCATTATAATATTTATCTATTCATTGTCACACGTGTCTTATTTTGGTAACAATTATTTATGAAACGATTATAACGCATTAAATCTATATAATGTATTATACATAAAGGCTTCAAGTGGAGCTGAACTTTCCTTTGATTTTTGCAGCCTCAAATAATTTTCAGCAGATTTCTCTGGTATTGATATGCCATTTGTGACAATATTGGACAGTTTTGATTTGCTACGACAATCGTAACATCTATAATCATGAAGATAAATATTCAGATGTCCTGAAGGTGTGAGAGACGTTAGTGTTTATGTAAGATATCCTTGATGACCCTTCACTATTCACTGACGCTTGAACACAGTGTGTGAATCTGTTTGACTGTTCTACATTCATTGGATTCATTCGATTATATACTTTTCAAGTTTGCATTTTATGCAGAAACATAAATTGAATATGGTTTTTAAACTTGCAGTGCTAAAATTGTTATTTTTAAGGACCATATTCAAATTGAAGCATTTTTTAGGGCTGCACAATTAATCGTATTTTAATCACAATCATGATTTCTGCTTATCTCGATTAAGAATAATTGCCTGTGATTTTGGACTAGTTATTTATCCTGGAAACATTGTTTTCTTTTGACATTACCATTATCTTGTATTGGTAACAAGCCTCCACTATATCTTTATTGCTTGGGGTTGCCAGATGTCAAGAGTCTAAATCCATCAATCAGATCTTTTCTCTTAAATCGATACATTTTCTGCCCAGTGCTTTACTTAATCTTCCCAACATGGCAACCATTCACGCACACTCTCTCTACATTACAAACATGTAAGTCTATTGCGATACTCTGCTCAAATGAAAGTGTGATTCAGCCAGTCTGTTTTCTTTCACACGCCGTTTGCTGCACACTAAATCTGCAATCAGTCCCTCGCTGATGAACTGTAATAAAGCCAAACATGGGTCTTGACTATATTGTTTGCGATTGTGATTGCTGAATAAATGCAGTTATGTAACCTCTCTGCGACAATACAGAGTTTCTGTTGTTGTTTTAATTGAAAGAAAAGAAAAACATATTGTGGAATTAGTTTTAGGAATTTCAGGTTTTTTTTTCAGTTTTCATAATGTTTTACTGGTTTTCAAATGAAAACTGTATCTATATATTATATTTATTTTTTTTTTCATATATACATATATAAATTAATAAAATCTGTATTCTATTTTCGCATTCTGGGTCCATTTCGGACCTGAAGAATCGTTATAACTTAATATTTTTCAACTAAAACCATATTGTATCTGATCATCAGTAACTTATTATAAATTTGTATTATAAAAACTTATAAAAACATATTATAAATTATAAAGAGTGATTGTGAATTTGCTATATGTCAATGCTACTTCCTGCATTTACCCCCTTTTTATTAATTAATAAACTGAAATAGATTATGATGATGATGATGATGATGATTATTATTTTATATTAATATAACTTTGTAGATGATACCGGGTCCAAAATGACCCGAACACAAAACCTGTACACATTTTTGTCTAAATAGTTACATGTCTTGAACAAACAAATGAATGAACAAACAAACAAATTATGTTGTATATTTTGAGGGTCATTTGCAATGTTCCTGTAACGGGGCTGACAAGACGTGAGACATGTGGATCCATCTGCAGGCTTTATTTAAGAGACGTGGTAAACAGGCAGGGTCAAAACACTGGCAAACAGGTATATAGCAGGCAAAACACAAGAATAGTCCTAGGACTAACGTAGGTCAACGATCGGCAGACAGAAACACAGGGGCAAGACGAGAGGGAGAAATCCAAGAAAACAGGCAAAGATCAAAAACCGCAAAAAAAAAGGCAAGGCAAGGCAAAACAAGGAAAACACAGAGACTTGGAATGGGGTACGGGCTAAACAATACTCAGCCGAGAATGGCATTTTGAGTGGGTGTTATATAGTGAGTGAGGTGATTAGAAACAGCTGTGTGCAATCAGTGCAGTGTGCAAATCATGCAAAGAATGATGGGATATGTAGTCCGGGGTGCTATGCAACAGTTTGTGTTGTGCGAGAGTCAATGAAATGGAAAGGGTGACCTCTGGTGGTGAATAAACGGAAGTCCATGGACTGAATTCGTGACAGTTCCAAGTTTCATTTCCTTCTTTTTTTCACATGTATCTCTTCTGGATCAAAATGGAAGAGCTATTAGGGTTAAATAACTATTTCTACCTGATTTAACCTATAAACATGTATTTTGTTGGTATAAATTGATGCATATGGGAATCAGGATGTTAAATATATTCTTAGACTGAGTAAAACCAGTTCTGTCATGATTACTCTAGGATGGGATTGGCATGGTAATGTACATGCTGTTAGTATTGGTCTTGGCGGAATAGATCTGCTACGTTGCTGCTCCTGCTGCTGCTGTGAGCATGTAAGAAATACTGCTGCTGCAAATATAACATATATGGAATAACCCCCCATATAGCATACATAATCACCCCATAGCAGATTTATACAGGTGGAGCTGGGGAAGGTGGAGGGTTTCTGATGGAAGCACTAGTATATATTTGAATGTTGAGCAGCGAGCTCATTGGCTACTGATACAAGAGAGAACCAATCAGCTGTGCCATGTGATAATAATGTCATTATGTCAGATTGAGTTACTGCGCCATCTAGAGTTTCATGACAGAACTCTGTATTTAATTTTAATGTTATGTTGATGTTCTGCTGATTTGATATGCTTATGCGATTGCAGTAATGTTAAAACAATACAAATATACCATTTGCATCCTCCGCCTCATGCCGCTGTGTGTGTTTCAGGCTGCTGAACAGGATGGCTGCTGAGGAGCGGCACATGACGTCCAGCTGTGGCTCCTACATCAAGACAGAGCCCTCCAGTCCATCCTCTCTGGTGGACACGGCCAGCCACCCTAGTCCCGGCGCGCATTCGGACGCCAGCGGCGGCTACGGCAGCGCCATCAACAGCCACTCCAACGGCCTGGACTCTCCGCCCATGTTCACGGCAGGTGGGCCGCTGAGCGCGGCGGGGAGCGCCTGCCGCAAACGCTACGAGGACTGTTCCAGCACATTACTGGAGGACCCCGGCTCCATCAAGTGCGAATACATGCTCAACTCCATCCCAAAACGCCTGTGCCTGGTGTGCGGAGACATCGCGTCGGGGTATCACTACGGCGTGGCCTCCTGTGAAGCCTGCAAGGCCTTCTTCAAGAGAACAATACAAGGTATTTCATATACATGTTCTGATTTGTACACACTACAGGTCAAAGGTTTTGAATGACTAAGATTGTTCTAAAGTTTTAAAAGTATGCTCACAAAGGCTGCATTTATTTTGATCAAAAATACAGTAAAAATTGTGAAATATTATTGCAATTTAAAACAGCTGTTGTCTATGTGAATCTCTGTTAAACTGTAATGTATTTCTGTGATGCGCAGCTGTATTTTCAGCATCATTACTCCAGTCTTCAGTGTCACATGATCTTCAGAAATCAGTATAATATGCTGATTTGTGCCTCATCATAGTAATTAAGAGTAATTAAGATTTAATTTTTAAAAAAGGAAGAAATAAATGAGTGCTTTTATTCATCAAAGATGCATTAAATTGGTCAAAAGTGACAGTAAAGACATGTATAATGTAACAAAACATTTCTTCTTCAATTAAATGCTGTTCTTTTGAACTTTCTATTCATCTGTGAATCCTGAAGCATCCATGAAGCACATTTTCCACAAAAATATTTGGCAGCACAACTGTTTTCATCAGTTCTTGAGAAGCAAATCAGCATATTAGCATGATTTCTGATGGATCATGTGACACGGAAAACTGGAGTAATAATGCTGAAAATACAGCATTAATCACAGCAATAAATTACATGTTAATATATATATTCACATAGAAAACCTACAATAATATTTATCAGTTTTTACTGTGTGAGCAGTAAACCATGGTGAGCAGATCTGTGCTCCAGATAGGAATAAAACACAGTAGTCAAATCAAGTTTATATTTGTTTAGTCCTTTTCAAAGCAGCTTTACAGAAAATGTCTCTACTCTATCAGTAGTGAGCGCAAGCATCACTCATATTTTCATATAAAGCAAACTTTCAGACATATGTCACTATAAACGTATTTCATCACATGATCTGAGAATGAGAAATATTGAACCATACATGGCCAACTGTCAATAAAAAGACAGTGTGCATATTGACATTATCGTGACATGGACATGGTGATGTATGGTGTGGCGCCAGCGGCGACGTTACAGTAATCAATCCATTTGATCGCCTATAAGAGGTTTACTGTTACAGAGACATATGGACATATGATAAGATGACCACACTGACCAGACGACAGCAAGAGCGGATGAAATAGCGTCTTTACATCACTGTCTCTTCTCACTACAGCACAGAAGAAATGGACAAACCAAAAGGTTTCACACTGATTAATGGTACAAAATCTGGTCCACATTGTGTCTCATTTTGGCCGAAAGCAAAACAAGGCGATCTGTGCTGATATGTAATGCAAGCGATCACAGTTAGGCTTGTTTTTTCATGTTGTTTAGGGGCAGGTTGACCAAAAAAAAACAATTCAAGACCAGTGTGGTCTTCATGTTGCTTAAAACAATGTTTTTCAAGATGAAAATGTTACAAAGTGTATTTTTGGCTAAAAGGTTTCCCCCAAAAGATAATTTAAAGCCATTATTGTGTTAAATAGATTAACATTACAAAAAAGTAGCTTTAGAATGAAATATTTAGATTCAACATATAAAAAAAATGGGTATTGAAATTTTTATTTGTTATTATTTTATTTATTTAATTTTTTTTTATGAACTGATACTCTAAATATGGAACTAAAAGCCAGAGGTGGGGGGGGGGGGGGGGTTGGGGGCCCTTTTGGAGGGGGGGACAGCAAGTCACTGTCTTAATGAGTGAGACATTGAATCATTCACTCAACTGATTTATTTAAACAGCTGATTCATTTGGAAACAAAGCTAGTGACTGTTTTTATGAATGAGTCAATGAATCATCAACTCATTCATTCAGTAACAAAACTGGAGACTCACAAGAGTTCTACTGTGGCTTTGATTGGAAACTATTTTATTTTTGTAAAAAAAAAAAAAAAAGTACAATCCATTTAACAAAAGTATTGGCAATACAAAATAAAGATACAGAAAATTGTGGGTTCTTTAATGCTGTTAAAACCTACGGGCAGATCCGGTGTTTTCTGTGGAGTCCTGTGAGTGTTTTAAGCTGAGCGCAGAGCGAGTTGAGCACTTTAATGCAGAGATTCCTGTGGTGCGTGATGTTCAGGTCAGAACAGACATGCAGCATCCCACTGTCAGATTGGATTGGCACAGACAAGAGGAGCAGTGTGTTCTGAACCAGCTACGAAATCACAGGACTTGTGTGTGTGGGGTGTGTGTGTGTGGGTGTGTGTGTGTGCGTGGGTGTGGGTGTTGTGTTGTGTGTGTGTGGGTGTCTGTGTGCTTACATAGACCTTCAATACAGGCATAGTAGAAATCTCGCTCATAAAGAGAGTTACTGTATTTCTTCAGGTAATTTCTTATTACATTAATCTTTTAATTGCATAAAACCCCACATTTCCCAATGCTCACAAGACATATATTTGGCACACATGCCTATACGCATGAACGCATTAATAAAGTATCTGAGGTTTCACGCATAGGACACACTGTTCTAATGGAAACTACTGACCTGAAATATAACAAATTACTGATAAGATATTATTGTGGGCTGAGTGATTAGTTGTAAACCCTTAAATAATTTAAAATTATAAACTTGTTGTGAAACACTCAAATATGCGAACAGGTCTTCTGTTTGGTAGTTTAGAGTTGCAGTAAAAGCTCTTTTAGTGTAATTGTAGAAACATCCAGCTTCAGCTGCTGCTTCTCGTGTCAGATCTTGACTAATTTTGATCAAGTAAAGGTCAGAATAACATCAGTAATATCTCCAGATGAACACTTACTGGACTGAAGCAGCTCAGCTTTACTTGATTCTCCATCAATCATGTTTTAGAGTCTCAAATCTGATCCTCAGGATCTTTTGAGGAGCGTTTGTTTCCTGAAGCTTTACTTTCACTGTTCCTCAGCGGAGGAATGATTTCAAAAGACTCCAGAACATATCACCATCTTTGAGGAGCCTTCTTCTTAAGCTCTCAATCACTGCATTATATTTTTGGAGCATTTCGCTCTCATCTCACTGAGACACATTACTGGAGATATAGAGTGACTGATATTTAGATCACTTTATGTCAGTATCTGCTGCACTGTTATAAAGATCTCATTGATTTACATCACAAGCATCAGAATTTCATCATATAAATATCAGCATCTGCAGCAAATTGCATATTTTTATTAGTTTTGAGTGTCTGAATAAAATTGAGCTGTTTTTTTCCCTCCATATTCTCACTACATCAGACTATATGAGCCATAAAAGCATGATGGATCAAATATGCACCACTTTTTTGTTTTAAATATTTTATCTAAAGGTTCTGTTCCGTTTTAAAAAAAAAATGTTTTTCTAACTATTGTTTCATATGTCAGGCTTTTCAGGGTTAAATCTATACTGTGTTTATGCATCTTCTACATAAAGCATACATTATTAATCACTGCGGAGACAAACATGACTCCACTCTCAAAGCTCTCATGACCGTCAGGTGTTTAAACACACACTCGTTGATATTGGCTGCGTTGTATCGGCTTTAAACAGTCTATGTACCTTAGTGAATCAAACAATCACAGTCGTCCAAAAATCCCCACTGTTGGCGAAACACACGCGGCGTCCCTCAATCCCATATTTAGAGTTCGGCTTTAAACACCGACAGACGCACAAAAGCATCCGCGACGAGATACTCCAACAAATGAACGCTTTGAGTAAAACGGGGAGCCAGACAATTAAAGGGTTAGTTCACCCAAAAATGAAAATTAGCCCATAAATTGCTCACCCTCAAGTCATCCTAGGTGTATATGACTTTCTTCTTTCAGACGAATCCAGGCGGAGTTATATAAAAAATTGTCCTGGCTATTCCAAGCTGTTTAAATGCCACTCAGCGGGTGTTGCATGCATCAGTCCAAAAGAAGTTAAATAAAAAGCGACCATCCATAAAAAAAACTGTCTCACACGGCTCCGGGGGCTGAACAAATGCCTCCTGTAGCAAATCGATGCGTTTTTGTAAGAAAAATATCCATATTCAAAACATAATAATCACTTTAATGTAGCTTGCACCAGCAGTTATACACGGAAGCAGCTCCGGGCGGATGACGTACTTTTTTATGGATGGGTGCTTTTTATGTAACTTCTTTTGGACGGATGCATGCAACACCCGCTGAGTGGCATTAAACAGCTTGAAAGATCAAAGACAAATTTTAATTAACTCCACTGATTCGTCGAAAGAGACAAGTCATAAACACCTAGGATGACTTGAGGGTGAGTAATTTATGGGTTAATTTTCATTTTCGGGTGAACTAACCCTTTAAGATGACGAGAGTTACACGACGCGTCTCAGATGTCTCGTCCCCCTCCTCACTTTGTATTGTCAGATGGCGATTTCCCCCTCTATCGCTGTGTTCTCCCTCTTGGAGCGCTGCCTGTAATGGAGCTAATCTAGAGCCGTTTGTCCGAGCCACAGGAGTTTTGTCAATAACAATCAGCGTTCAGCAGGAGTAATTAAGGCCGAGGCTTTTCATTAGGCCGGGGGGAGGGGCTTGTCTCCGGGGACGGCCGGCGCAATTAGAAACGCAGGCACGCGTCGCCGGGTAATTTCAGCCGCGGCCAGGAAGGAGGGGAAGAAACCCAGGACTTTCTTTAGATTGAAGAGGGACTGGTTTTTGTCTCGTGCAGGAGCGGGACGACTAATGGCATAATAAGCAGACGCACGGCTCTGAATGAACGAGGGAGGATTTTAGGCAGAAAGAGACAAGTGGAAGAAAAAGGGCAGGTTGAGATCATGAAGAATAGGGCAGACGAGGAGCTTCTGACAAGATGAGACAAGAGGCACGAGAGATGAGGATCAGACGTGATTAAGAAAGTAAATAACAGGGAGAGTGATCCAACAGCCGCGAACTTCTGAACATGTCAGAAAACAGAAAAATATAAATGTCTGTATAATAAATACTGTGTACTATACTCAAACATACTAATACTGAGTTGATGGATCCGTGAGTAATCGCTATTGATCATTAAATTAAATCAGAACCACATTTCCTTACAGTCTTACATCACTGAACAAACAATGAACTGCAGCAATGTTAGTCCATATATAGTGATAAAACAATTATCACAAATGTAATAAGTCTAAGCAAAGCAATTATACATTTTTATATATTTCAGTATTGCCTACGGGCATTTAATGTCTAATCTTTCAATTCTTTGTTGAAAGCAAGCGTTTGTCATTTTGTAAATTGTAGAGCTAGTGAGCACTGACTCTTTTTCTTGTTTGAATAGACATTGAGTGCGTTTACATGCATAACCCCATTACGCATAATGAGTCCACAATGTGTGTAGTTATCTGAACACATTAACACGCTTAATTTTTTCAGCGCAAGGTCAGCTGAAAAATAAACTGATCGACACAGCTAGATTTTTGGCCATTACCCCAATTTTGTCCGACATGCAAACAAGCAAATCTTTGATAAATGTTTATATATTTTGTTATAAAATACTACATTTGATACTGAAAGCTTTCATTTTTTTTATTGAAAGAAAAAAAAAGATTTCAAAGTAGTTCAAAATATACAAAAATTACCAAAAAATATGTGCTTAAATATATTTACATAAATATATTTTCTACCATTTTTTGTATATTTTTGAAAATACATTTTAAAAAGCATTTGAAAATATATTTTCCCTCTGTATATTTCAGCAGAAAATACATTCATGTCACATTTGTAGAAAATCTTTGATGTATATAACGCGTGTGAAAACATAACATTTAGCATCTGTAAGATATGTATTTTCTTCAATGAAATATAGAAATGTGTTTTCTTGCCCCTGAAATACGTTTCAAATATTTGGTATATGGAGGTTGAAACTAAATATAATTTTAATTTCAAAAATATATTAATTGAGCGTCCATTGTTTACAACCAAAAAAGGTATCTTGGGCAGAGAAAAAACAAGAAAATATATAATTGCTAGTAAACATGTGTAAATAGACATTTAAACACAACACTTGGGCCGTTCTGAAGCTAACAAAAGTGACTTTCAAATGTTTGCAAAATGATTTAAGATCAATAAATATTAAATTCGGGCAATTATAAGGGTCAGTCATTGAATAAAGGCCTGCTCTTTGAAAGCTTCAGCTTCCGTTTTTTGGCTGACACACATAAAACAAACATTTTATCATTGTTTAAAACATTAGAAAAGATACCTTTGCATGTTGTCTAAACTAGTGAATCTCAACCTTTTGGCGTACCGGACCCCAGTCCAACTCAGAACCATCCTCAAGGACCCCCAGAACAAAATTGACTCGTATCATTTGTGTCTCTGTGAGGACCAAATGCAGTCAAGTATAATTCAAGTTAGTTGACCATCATGGCCATATCATCAGCTATATTGGATTTTTCTTTCATGGGAACATGTCATGTCAAAATATACAAAATGTATACAAAAATTCATACTTTATATAGACCCCCTGGCCTTACGTCAAGGACCACTAGGGGTCCACGGACCCCTGGTTGAGAAACACTGGTCTAAACCATCTGAAACTTGTTAAAAAAGCTTTAGAAAAACATTCCATGCACAATGTATAAATAGCATTTTTGTGCTGACTTTTTGAGAACATCGTTAAAGACCAGATAACCTAACAAAGGTTCTATTAATGTTACTGGAAGAATGTATAACTTGAGAGAACCCTTGCGGAACTCCATCTGAGGAACGTTCCCTGTTAGCTGGGTGTGCACTTTTTTAAATGATGTATAGTTGCTTTCACGAGAACGGCACGGTTAAAAAAAAAAATCCGTTGTAAAGTAGCTGGTTAACGGAAATTTTACCGTATAAAATACGGTAGCAACGTTTTAGGTTTTACGGTTTTAACTTAAATTTACAGTTAAATACCGTAATTTCATTAACTGATATAATGTTAATATACCAACCTATTGAAGTACTGAAATCTGTTTTGCACGTCTGTAATACACTGATAACCACCAAATGCAGAAGGCCTGATGAACCAAAGCTCATCACAAGCAGCTTTTAAATAATAACATGTATAGAAGCTGCACAGTGCGTCATTCACACAAACACTAAACACCACCACGGTAACACACATGAAACTGAAATAATGCAATAAACATTAATTTAACAACATTAGGTGTAACACACAACCCTAATATCCAAAACTGATAAGAAAAAACAAAAAAGAAACATAGTTATTTCAACAAAAAAACATCAAATTTTAAATGTAACGCAGGGAATTCTGGGAATGTCAATTTACGGTTATTCATTGTAAATTATACGGTATTTTTCACTTCCAAAAACGGTACACTACAGTAAAATTGATGTCACTACCCGTTTTTTCAAGTATATAGTAGGGAATTACCGTTAAAACATTTTAAAGTCTTTTACCGTTAAATTCACGGTCATTTTTTACAGTGTGTTCAGTCACCAGAAATCACAGTTTTTCTTTCCGTTTTGCTCTGAACTCATAATCATCTCCAAGCTGGTCAATCTATGTCCATCAGTCAGAGGCGGTCTAAATGAACATCTCTGATCACATGATGGTTCCTGACCGCCGTGACGCTCCCTGATCTGCTGCCCATTTTCGACACAGGTGTAAACGTGTATGAAAGCTCTTTCCTCTATGCAGTAATCCAGGCTGACAGTAAGCCTGTAAAAGTCTGATGAGGAAGACCTTCCATTTTACTGTAATTTACTTACTTGACCCGAGTCTCTCCCCAAACCATGGCCTGGCACCAGTCCTGAAAAACCATCAAAGAAATTAAAGCAGATAAATGTTGAGAAGAAAAAAACAACACAACTTTATTTGTCTTCTCCAATCCCGAGACTTTTTATTTTAAGAATATAACTTTTACAGGATTTCTGAGTAGATCCGTTCTGAGCGGACTGAAGCGATTGCACGCTCGTCCTCCATATTGCATCATTTCGAAGCGTCGCCTCTTGTTTGCAAATAAAACCTTTATATGATATGAGCTAGAAATATTTGCGATAGTAAATTTGAACTATTTACTACGTCTGAATAGAATTTGTCTTTTGTTTACATTTAATGTTTACTCTGCACAAACGTACCATAGAATGTCTGCGCTGTGTTCATTTACACATGATAATAATAATAATCATTATATTAATAATTAAGTGTTTTCACTTAAAATAATGGTTTGATGGTTTAACGTTTGCA
The DNA here is from genome assembly GCA_018155175.1 of Sinocyclocheilus anophthalmus. Classification (NCBI taxonomy): domain Eukaryota; kingdom Metazoa; phylum Chordata; class Actinopteri; order Cypriniformes; family Cyprinidae; genus Sinocyclocheilus; species Sinocyclocheilus anophthalmus. Next base: position 691,781 of record JADLZN010005853.1, read on the forward strand.
AATTTAAAAAAATGAAAAGATGCCATAAATATAGTATTGCATTTATTATATAGTGTATAGCTAAATTACCGTTTAGTTTACAGTTATACTTTAAAATAAAATTAATGTTAGTATTAGTGTGGGATTAATCGTGATTATTTTCAGAAAAAATGTGCGATTAATTCGTTTTTTTCTTATTTGATCAATTGACAGCACTAGTTAGTATAAGTATTACTTTTTACATACAATATAAAGATTTTTAGTTCGGTACAGTAGGTCTGATAATTATTTTTGTTTAATAGTAATAATAATATTTATATATATAGTATTTTATAGTTTTAAAAATTTCATAAGTGTATTATTGTTCTAGTATGTTAAATCAGATGTAATAAACACATTTTGTTCAGTTGTAATCACAATCACAATTATCAGAAAGATCGCAACTAGATTTCCCCAAATCATGCAGCCATAAATATTTCAAAGACAGTTACCTTACAATATAAAAGTATATTATTATATTAGTATTTTTTAAATACTAAAATTGTAATAGACTTTTTAATTTACATGCTTGTAGGTTTACATATTAAATAGTACTTTTGTTAAAATAATTAATAAGAATAATAATAATATTTTATAGTCGTAAAATTGTAATATTTTAAAAGCTCGCAATTTGAATTTTTCGCCCAAATCATGCAGCCCTAACCAAAGTATCCAAAACTAGTGACCAGTCTTTTAATTGCAGCTGTGGTTTTTTAATTAACATGTCAGTCACTGTTGGCACAAGGTCTAGTCCTCGTTGTGATTTATCCTGGCCTCTTTCTGTCTGACGCGTTTTGAGGCCAGAATAAGCTGCGACGCGGACCAGACCTTATGCTGAAAGTCAGAAGCATGTTTACGTGAGACTAGCAGCGTATCTGAGAGGGAATGAGAGCCATCCGTCTCCTGATGGAGTGCCAATCAGACGTCTGAGATACGCTAACCAACACTGCAATTCAAGACGCATCCTGCCATAATGATCCCGCAGGGACGCGTCCCAGAAGAGGAGGTCTCAGCCTTTCCTTCTCCAGAAAATATGATAGGATGATAGGAGGAATGAGGCGCTGCACATTCTAGTTGTGGGAAAACCATGAATCAGAAGCATCTGTTATCTGGAAACGCACAGGAAATGTGTTTGATTAGCGCTGTTTAGTTGATTGTGACAACAAATGGGAAAACAGAAAGAGGAGCGATCAGACTTTATCACATTCATTTGCACACCTTTATTTACCCCAAATCCAAAGAGATCTGCTACATCTGCATACTGATTTGTATAACCCAGATAAAAGGGGGGAATTTCTAATTATTTAATACATCTTGGGACCCTCTACTTGATCTGTGTAATAATGTTAACATAATTGCGTAAGTTGGGAATGGGGGATGGAAGCGCTTGTGGAAGATTTCAGAGCAGAAGAACACTGATGGAGAAGCTTCATCTGCAACCGATGTATATAGGAGGTTTACTGACCTGTTCATTACAGTTCTTTTCAACCGCTTGCACACTAAATCTTCACTCGTCACACAGTTTCTGAAAGCTGACACACAAACAGCAGAAGCACACACCAAATCTACAAAACCAGACACTAATCTCAGACTTTGACTCGGTTTTCAATTTCATAAAACACATTTTGCAAAACACAACACACAATTCTATATGAGGACTTAATATTATGGCAAGGTGTTTGAGATGTGTTTGTGAGTTGCTGCGCGCTTCATTTGTAGAGACGAGTGAGGCATTTGTTAGTTGGTTTTGTGTGTAAGCAGTTGAAAAAAACGAATAGATTCACAGTATAACTGTACCAGCTGCATGTTATGCACTAATCCAGTGTAATATGTACATTACCAGTGTTGGGGAAAGTTACTTTTAAAACGAATGCATTACAAATTGCCTTACTCCATGAAAAAGTAACTAATTGAGTTACTTTGTTACTTTTTATGTAAAGTAATGCATTACGTTACTTTTGCTGTACTTTCTGTCACCTGGGCTGGGCTTGCTCTTTTTTTAACACCAAAACCAACTCCTGTTTTGTGTTATGTAGTGCGATATCCTTTGACAGTGCCGTCTAGCCCCCCTCGTGTGCGACCATTTTCGGTGCACAGGGTATCACATGGGGCGCATTGGCATTATTGACCATTTACACATACACCACCCATGTATGCACACCCTAGTATGTGTCTGCTCGGACAGATGAATATGCTGGATTCATCTTTGCCGAACGCAACCCTTGAGCTTTCAATGCCCCCCCACGCTCACTATTCTCCCAGAACTCTATAAAAAAGTGCACGAGCCCTAAACGATACACCGAGCTACGCCTAGCGCTGTTTTTGCGAATCCCGTCGTCGTCCCTGATCTGCGATGATTTGTCACAGCAGCTCAGTCTATGTCAGAGAGCATATTGGTTTATCAGCTACGACCTTCTTTCAGTGCTCTCATAGACCTAGGCAAAATATGTAGCGTATTCCGTCACGGCCCTCTCCCTTCAAATAACGACACGCTCGCACGAGAACAAGAGCGCTGTCTGCCGACTGTCATTCTGCATTTAGCCGTCGCTCCTGCCATTACCCATACATGTCCTAATTGAAATGCCTCGCCGCAGTTAAATGTACACAGACACACGCAGAATGGCCGAGTGTATCAAGCACTTTGCCTATTGTTACTCGCACAATGCCACTCAAACGGCTCTTTTATTGTGCAGGTATCAAGCGCTGAAGCGCTCAGCTTGAATAATGTATCAGTAGCTGGTTATTCTCTATGTAAATAGCGAGCGAGCAGCAGAACCGGCCTCGGTTTGGGTCGGGTATTATGTACCGCGGGGCGCGGCAGGCCTTGCCCAATGCGCACTGCATTGTGACGTAGCTTTGGCCGAGGTGCACCCGCACCGCATGGCAAGACGAGCGGCAGGGCTCTTATTGCTTTGCATCCTGTCCGTTGTTTTGTTGCTCCTGTTTCTTCATTGTTCCAGCACACGCTGTCTCCTGTTTGTAGGTCCCCGCCACAGGCAGCTTATCAACTTGAGTACCGGGTGATTTTCTCAATCCAGCTGAATTTCTCGCGGTTCTTTGATTCGCTTTGCTGGGTGCGTTGGCGCGCTGTCCCCTCCTCCTGCCTTAGGTGTGTTCGTTGGTTATTTTTGGACGGTCCGGCGAGTGGAAGCGTCCTCACTTTTTCTTGTCTCTTGTGTTCATCCCACAAGGTAAATCGGACGTACCGCTGTGCAGGCGCTACAATGAGTGCGTGAGATCAGTCGACACAACAGCAGTAGCAAGGTCCGTAGGCGTGCGCTCAGAAGTGCTTGAAAGAGGCGATGCTGAAGAGGTGGCAGGGAACGTTGCCTTTTAAAGTAAGCATTACAATATTGCGTGACTCACTAAAAATACGTAATTACATTATAGTACTTTTTATGGAAGTAGTGCATTTCATTACTTTTTTTATCATGGTGGGCTTGTTTTTCTTTTTTAATATGAGCAAATATCTATTTGGAAAATGGTAAAGGCCAGATGCACCAAAAGTGAACATGATTAAAAAAACTTATAAAGTAGAACCCAAATGTTAGTTTATCCAATGGTGAATTGGGTACTCAAAATGTCAGAAGTCCACAAGAACATTGGTCTCACCTAGGATTAAATCCATTCACGGCATAGTTGCAATCTTGCTTTGACTGTTGTTATTCATTTGGGACTCCTGAATCGGTTCCACCCCGTAAATCTTAATTCTGTTGTACCTTTCCTACTGACACGTGGCCCTCCCAGCCAGACCAACCGCTGCATGATGGGCCCCTTATGCTTCGGATGGCTTCTACAAGCCGACCCGCTGCCTAGCTGACTGGGAAGGCGAAGCATGCGTGGTCCTGTGCCGGCTTTGATCAGCTGTGCCTATATTTCCTGTTGCTAAACTTATTGGGTATCAATCTAACTTGACTACAGATGGTCGCACTATGTTACACTAACACTACAGCCCGCTTCAAACCTGAACCAAGAAACATGAACAGGAACTGCAAAGAAATAAAATATTCTTCAAAATAAATAATACAACTTATTTTATTAAAAAGTCATAATAAAACAACAAATACTAAAATTACAGAAATTACTAAAATGTTATCTTATTTTAAAAATAAAATAAAAAGTATATTAATGCAACTAATTCAAAATATTTCTAAACACTATAATAGTATAGTTTCCTCTTAGATCTGGATATTTGGTCAGTTTAGTCAACTTTGTACAAGGGTAGATCTCTTAGGGTTGGGTTAAGCCCAGTCAAGGGTTAGGATTAATTTTGTTTTAGATTCAGGCCTAAACTTTTCTCGACCTTATCCATAATCACACCAAACCTTAAAATCTAATTATGCAAATGATGTGTTGCTTTGATGTATTTATGCAACAATCTGATTTCTTCTGCACTTTTGCACCAGAGCCGCGCCTCTAGCGTGCATATGGACAATTACGATGATCTGTGTTTATACTGCTTAGCACCGTCTTATATTATAGATGTGATGTCGCAAGAACAGTTTCAACACTAGTCTTTTTATTCCGCCAGACTGCATCAGGGCCGTTTGTTCCACCATCCTCCAAAGCCCGATCCAGCCGTGAGTATTTAGAGTATTAGTATCCAACTTCTGTATTCTTTTGTTATTCAAAGATTTCACTTTTACTTTAGCTTTACCGTTTTCATTATGGTATATTTTGCGTGGCTTAGTGTGTTAACTCGTCTCCCCTCTCTTTGTCATAGTCAGCTTTTCTTATTTTCAGTCATTTGGATTCCAAGCGACGTTATCTTACAATCCTTTGTTCCTACTTTTTTTTTGTTTAAGGGTTTTTTTCCGTTTTTCCTCTAATTTTACATTCATTTAGTTCGTGGGCAAAACTGTTTGGGTTTATGTTATTGAATGCTTACCAGATAGAGACCACCCCGCCCTGAGGCGAGGACTCTATACAACATCAGTCAGAAATACTCCTATAATTACGAATGCAGGTGATGCCACAGTTTTTGATGTTGAACGTTCGCCTGTACCTGATCTGATCTTACGCCCATCCGCCGTTCGGCGATCCACTTTCAAACCTGCAGCGTTTGATGGTTGCGGTTTGCCGTTAGCGCTATCCTTATCACTACATGTGTGAGATGATTCGCCTGTACCTCGGACGGTCTTCCTTAGTGTCCGCATTTACTTTGCGAATAGTCCCTTCTGGTCCGTTTAGCTACAGTCACAAACGGATGCACTGCTGATCTCCTACTCACACACTAGCATACGGAAGGCGACACGCGAGCGAGCGGCAGCGCCCGTGAGCCGCGTTGCCAGAGACCACACTGGCCATTTAGACTCGTAAGATAGTTGTTGGCTGGCGCGCTCCGGTGGACCGGAAGAGTGCTGGACGAGGAGGGTGCTGAGCACGCGGACGGCGCTCACAGTGCAGTAGAGATCAATTGGCGGCCTGTGTGGCAGAGAGACCGAAAATATGCTGAATAGGTCGTGCCGTGGTGACTAATAGAGGTAACAGGCTTCCGACGGAAAGGTCTGTACAGGAGCACACGTCTCTACCGACGTATGTCCGTAAATGTTTTCCGAAACATCTCAGCGTCTCTTCCTGCGGATGCTTTTTTTTTTAAAGTTCCTGCCATGTGGGGAGTCTGGTGACAATAAATAGGCTCACCGATAGTTTCTTTCTCTCCTTACTTTCCCTTTTTTTCATGCTGTCTCAGTAAGCAGTGAATGCCCTTGGACACTGTGAGTGCCGAATGGTAGTATGCCTACGATCAGGTGACGGGCTGGATTCAGAACGACGCACGATAATGTCAGACAGATGATAGATTCATTTCCACACATAGTCCGATCTGTGCAAGCTCTTACGTGCTATTATGAGATACTGAGTGTGAAGTTTAACGGATGCCTAGCAGTGCACGAGAGCCACCAGAGAATGGAAGATGAATCGCATGTACTCGCTGATGAAAAAATTCATGCAAATAATATCTGGAGAAGGCATAAAGAGCCCAGAACATAGGGAGGGGCTTTAGTCAGGAAAGAATCACCTGTGTCGAGGCCAAAAAATGGAGCTTAACCGAGTAAGCATGAAAGGACAGCATGACGGGCATCATTGCTATCCTGGATGGCAGTGTCTGCACTTCAGCGGGCCTTTGCATGTTGGAGGGCTGAACAAAACGTAGATGTTTGTTTTTAAATTATTTCTGAAATAAGTCTCTTCGGCTCATCAGGCTGCATGTATTGCTCACAAAGTACAGAAAACATGGGAAATATATTCTATGTGCATTCTGTTAAACTGTAATGTATCTGTGATGCGAGCTGTATTTTCAGCCGCATGTCAGTCTTCAGGGTCCATGATCTTCGCCATCCGTATAATATGCATCTGCTGCTCTAAGAAACCTTTCGGTTAGTATAATGTGAATTATTGTCGTGCTGCCACCATCTATGTTGGCGAATACTGTGACGCCTTTCTTTGGTGAATAGCGCACAGTTCAAAGATACTCGCCCTAATTCTCAACGATTATGCTCGTTCTTCCTGTCACTTGCTGCCCTTTCACTTAATCGTTGATGAGATATAGAGCGTCCTAGCATTCGTCACTATTCGACAGCGCCCACTTAGCCAACCTCAACTTAAGCATATGGTCCCCTAGCAAACTCCTAGCAATGTAGACACAAGACTGCCAAGACTTTGAGTTTTTGTGTTTTCTCTTCTTTAGTTTTATGCTTCATATGACTTACTTAAGAAGTTGTACTTTAGGTTGTGTTTTTGTCGAATTTTCATTAGCTAATCTATATCATCCTCTAATAGCTATATATGGATACTATCTATTTATATATATATATATCTATATATATCTATATATCTATATAAATATCTGTCTAGTTTATCTTCATTTTTCGTACTTAAAGGTTATATTTATTCAGCTTTAGTTGCGTATTAGATGGATTTTTTTATCACATTATTTTACGAAATGACATCATCGCCCCTGCTCTAATCATATAAGAATTTTTTAAGGACAACAATAGGACAACTTCAGACAGCACTAAGCATGACTTAGATGCCCTGTGTAAGCACACAAGGTCTTTCTCACTGGCTGGCTTTGTCCTCTTCAGAAATGATCATTTCTAACACTTTCTCACTGTCAGTCCACACGTTACTGAGCATCTGCGAAACCACTTCAGTTCTGTGTTAGTGTTTAGAGTTTAACCAGCTTTTTCAACATTATAGAAATATGTTCATACATTGCACAAATGAATAGGATGACATGAACAGGCATCTTGTTGGCCATCCCGCGTCCCTCCTCAAGTGCAAGGTCACTGTCTGTCTCCGATCCGACTCTACGTGAGCGCCAAATCAATCAGGCCTTTCAAGGCGACAAGGAAATGAGAGGCGGAGGGTCACGTCTGTCCACGTCTACGCTCACCGTACGACCGGAGCCACGGCCGAGCGAAGGTCACGCGCTCAATGCAGACATCTCACCTAATTATAACTTTACAGGACAGGACAGCACCTGCGTGAACTGTCGGAAACTTTCCTTTCTGTTTGAGGACGTAACTCCAATTCTCACGCTGCGTTTACCAGAGACAAACCTGAAGAAAGAGCGTCTCTTATAGAGATATTGTTTTTATAACTGATAAGGATTATAAAAGTCATGTGATAACCACTATACAAAACTGAGTTTTATTTAATGTTTTATTTCTGCTTTTTGACTTAATAATAAATATTCATTAGACTACAACAAATAAATGTAACATGCATGTTTTAATAGAAATAACAATACTATTAAATAGTATTAATTTGTTCAAATTGTTCAATTTAAGCAATTCTGTTCATGTAGAATTGTTCAAAACACATTTTTATCTTGGACTAAAAGGCTGCTACATAATCTGCTGTTCAAAAGTCAGTACGGTATTCAGCAAAGATGCATACTGCTCAACTGAAGGTAGAGACATTATATGTTAGCCAACTTTTCTTGTCAATAGAATGCTATCTTTGGAAACGTCTATTAATCAAGAACCCCTGAACCAACTCAATGTCTCACGTTTCCACGACCTATTGGCCGCACAACTGTTTTCAACATTGTAAAATCATCAGAAATGTTTCTTGACGCACAACTCAACATATTCATACTGATTGGTGAAGAGCTGATGCACTTGAAGAGGGAGTCATGCTTGCTGACATACAGCTGCGCATCACAGAAATACATTACAGTTTAACAGATCAGTATCCAGAGCACCCCCTATTTTACATCATTCTACTCATTTCCCAAATTACTGTCTGTCCGGTATTTATGATCAACTAATGCTCTTGGTGATCCTTAAACGCCTTTTTCAGAAACACTAAACAATTACACCCCCGCTTTTTCCTGTGCTGAGCCAAATTGACTGTACTTCCTAGTGAGGGGCAAGACCACATGAGCTTAACACATACGCTCTTGAGAAGAACAATACATGTCCTTCGCAATACCTTGTGAACCTTGCTCGCAAACCATGGTTTATTTTCCAGGCCTAGCGCGTTTTTTTGTGGTACTCTGTGTGAATAGGGCATAAGAACAATTATTTTCTCTGTACACCAGTCTGGTATACTACAGTGCTCATAGAATTTCTTTTGTTTGCTTTTCACAGGTTATCTCAACCATCCTTACGCTGATAGCAACACGAGTGTTATACAAAGCACCCTGGCGGCGGACGCACCCTGACTTTGAATCCGTCCTGATCGCCGCCGTCCATGCCACCGCCGCTGATAACCGAAAAGGTTTATAGAGTTCGCGGCAGGGTCCCGTATTCGTGAGCGCGCTGATTTCAGTCGGGAGATTTATGCATAGTCTGACGCTCATTCCCTCAAAACAGGCGTGCTCAATACGAGGACTCCGATGTCAGGGAATACGGATTTTTTCCTGAGAAGCAATGGAAGCTAATGGAGTGGGACGAACGGCACCGTACTATGGAAGAGATTCCACTGACAGAATCCAAAAGACCTTTACACCCCAGACCTTAAACTCTCTCACCTTTCAAGCCTCATCTGACGCTGGTTCGTCTCTGCCATTAAAATTCTAGAGAATGATGTGCTTGTACGCTGGACCCCCAAACAAACGCTAATTGGAATACACGCGCACGAATTAGCAGTCACTGCACGACGTGCCTCAATATGTGTCGATCTATTGGCTTTGGACATCAGCCGAAATCGTTGCCTTTTTGTGTTTGTGACCTCTTAGTATTACACAACCAACAAGTTTCAAATAGTTACTTTAACTCCAAAACCTTTTCATTTTAATCACCTTGTGATTTAGGCGTAGGTTTTTTGTTCTTAAGCAAAGAACTACCCTGGAAGTGGCTAGTGATTTATCTGTTAGCTCTGATCCATTTGTGGGTCTTTTTGTGCAACTTGCCTCTTAGTATTCCACGTTTGTTGGAGATTCTGCCCAACCCTAACCTTGGAAGGACATGCGGTGACCGGCCTGCACTGAATGCTCCTTCCCTGTGAACGACCGGTAGACAATATCCGAGTGTGTGAACAGTGGTGTGGTGTGGTGGTGTTTCCCTTTGAGGCGCTCGTCTGAACATGGGAGGAGGATTACCGCACGGCGTGAACATGTGATTTCCCCAGAGCGCTCACACTGCTGGACAGGACGACACACGTAGCTTCATCTTTAGTGGGAGACAGATGAATGCTGGTCACCAAAAACACACACTCGCAGTTAAAGAAAGTGTGAGACGTACTGGATTTTCCGATGAATGATCATAGAGTCAAGCATCTGTGTGGTGGAAGGATGGTTGGGTGATGCAAAAAAACGCTTTGTCAATGAGAATGATGTGTGGATGTGGGCGATGCCTGGTGGATGGTGCACTGTGCGCCAACATGTTGGAGATTTTATGCCGGAAAAAATCAGAAAGTAAACAGAGTCCATTTTGATGTGTAATGCACTTTTCCACTGGACAGATCTATCTCAGAACATACCTGTAAACTCATCACCTTTCTGACATTAAAATATGCCATTCATGTGCCATCAGAGGAGTCAGGCCACTATATAATTGTATATCTGAAGGGAACTGACTGTATTCAGAAACGTTTTGATGGCATTGTCGCCGTATGATGCATGATAAAGTAGTGTTTTTAAGCACAGCGCTGCTTTGTGTATGGGGTAACCGCTGTATTTCTGCTTTTCCATAAGTGAATTTGCATTTTCATTCAGCTCGTCTGCCGCTTTTGTTCAGACCAATCATGTGTAATGCATAGTCATTTATAAGGCTGAAAGATATATACGTTTATAATACTTTTTATTTTTCTGAAAAGTTGTATGATTTGAACTGTAAAGTTGTTTAAATTGTAGACTTTATGGTCATTTTACAGTTTTGGATGTTTCAAAACAACATTGCTGAATTAAAGACATTTTCAGAAGAAAAATTCCCCATTCCCCAAAATGTGTACTTTTAGGAGCTTGTTACTGGGGCAGTACCCATAATGGGACAACTTTGTACCTTTCTACCACTAAAAGGTGCATATAAGTACTATAGAGTAGTGATATGTACCTTTAAGGTACCACTATGAATTTTGCAGGGGTAAAGGTATCCCTTTGAGGTTGAGTTGTTGTACTCCTAAAGGTCAGATTTTTACGTTTTTTCGACCTTTGTTTTTATCAGAAAGTGCCATCATCCCACCGGAGCACCCATGCGAAACAGCTTGTCGCCTTGGATGCGTGGAATGTACGTTGGAGTTCTACTTTGTTGGCACTTCCTAGAGGACAGTAGAGTGCCTGATTGGTCCGCACGACTAGAAGCAGCACGGCCACAGGTGTTTTGGGTTAGATTTCAGCCGCGGTCGTGTTTGTTTCTCTCTGTACCGTATCTCTCGTCACCGTTCGTGAGGAAAAATGCCAAGCTGCCAAACGCAGGGCTCTTTGAAATAGTGCTGACGTGAGGCCAGTTCAGATGGGGGTTGTCGGCAGCCATGAAAGATAGAGTTCACCGTGGCCTTAGGACATGGCCCTGTGAATTTCCTAGCTAAAAACGGGTCAGCCTAAGCTCCCTGAGGCACTGCCAACCATCCCAGCCACGCTGACACTTTCCCCTCGCCCAGATGAACAGGTGAGACCACCAAAAATAAGGGCCCCTGCCAAATCCAGCTACCCGCGGCGAACCACCGACAGGAGTGGGGACAGGACCTTTTGTAGGGGCTTTGCTCAAGAGGGGATTGTTGTTTTGAGAGAGGAAAAGGAGCCCGGGGTCAGCTGGCCCTCGCACAGTCACGGGCCCGAGGGCTAATCCGCACTCAGATGCCTTCAGCGCTGGCCCTAAGCCCTCTCTCTCTCCCACACCGCCACGCTCGCTTTGAAGAAACGACATTCGAGATCCGCTCGCTGTGAATCAGCGGCAGTCAGCGCCGTAAAACATACTCGCTTTCAGAAACGCATCGCTCTCGTGTTTCATTGAAGATATTCCAGTTTGAGCCACTCATTCCTCTCATGCATGTGGAAACGTCCAAAAGATGCATTCACTGCTATTATTGTCAATATGAAAAGGCATTCACAACTCAATTTACTTTACTTAACTACAGCAAGAAACAGAAAAGTTGGCGCCCAATGTAGGGCTTTCAAATAGGGATTGAATACTGCTTTCCTTCACTTTTAAATAGCTTAAAAACGCTGGACATCGCATTAGTGGCTCAAGTTCTGCAGCAGTTGCTTGAATGCAACAGCAGAATACAATGTCAAACTCACTTTAGCGTATATATATAAAACATAGAACTTTTATTAACAAAACAATTAAAAATACACCATGCTATAGGGCAGGCTATGCCTAATATAAAATAACAAATAACTTACATAAAGTTTAAATAGGTATACAAAACTGGAAACAGGCTAATTAAACATGTATAATATATAACCAAATGAATAAGAAACGTAGAACGATTATTAGCAAAACGAGTAAGAAAGATTGGAGGCACGGCTGTACACCTTGATGTCAAATAAAATAAATGACACAAAGTTTTAATAAAGTAAAAATCAGCAAACACTGTACCAATTAAATAAGAAACAAATGTTTTTTAAAAAAAAACTTCCAAAATCAGCTTAAATAAACGGCAAAAGTCAACAAGCTTTTCAAAATCCAAAATATTGCCAAACAGGCGCTTTTGCATCTCGTTTCGAAACTAAATCATCCGCCATCGTCTTGTCTCTCACCGAATCACTCTCTCATCAGTCAGACTCTCCTCACTGGAGAAATGAATCTGATCTGTGATGCGACTGTCATACGGCACGCTGCATTGAGTATCCACATTCAGTTTTTAATTGTAGTGTCTGTTTACTGAACTAAATTATTTTTATTAATATAAAAAATCTAAACGACGGTGGGGGTCGGTTCCGCTGTGTGGGCAAGTGACGTAACCGGTGTGCGGCTTAACGGTATCACTGTCAGCACCGTCTATCACGGCAAGCCTACTGATCCGTCCATTATAAATCAGACAGATCCTCTGATGTGGCGTAAGCAGCAAATGAACTCATCCAAAAGATACATTCTGTGCTCTCATGGTCTTAACATTAACATGAAATGGCATTCATAACTCATTTTACTTCCACTGCGAGAAACAGAAAAGCTGGCACCCAACGTAGGACTTTCAAATTGGGTTTGAATACTGGTGTGAAAGTTACTACTTTTTTTAATGAAACATTATGAAGAGGACAAACATTTGCTTTGCATTGGAAAAACATGCTCTAATGAGTCTCATCCTCTAATTCACAATGCAGATAAAACTGTAAATATGTTCTTGATCTGATTTGACTGTATAGGTGTAATTTCACAAAACATGTTGTACTTATTGAACCAGTTGAGGTTGCACTCTAAAGGCCTCATAACACACAGATCCGTTACAAATCAGCCTTTTTCTTTCATCTCTTTCCCTCACTTTCCCTCACCCTGACCATTTTGCTCCGGGTGTAACGGGAAACTAGATAGTGCCAAGGTTTAATTCCTGCCAGCATCTGTTTAATTATGACACTTACTGTTCTAATTAAAACAGGCACCTATGTACCTCTGAATCTTCACACCGGCTTTGCGATGGCTGACGGTAGCATGTGACATGGAGCGTTTCTCCATCTGAATCCCAGTCCACAAGAGCTTTAGAGAAAACCATGTACAATACAGGAAGAAAAAAACAGCTTAAACCAGCCTGAGGTGGTTTGCCGGTTTTATCTGACCTAGTTTGATGTTTTAGAATGGTTTGGGGAGACTAACTAAACCAGCTGAGACTAGCTTCAGCATGGAGATTTTCCCTCGTCATGAGCAAAACTAGACCATTTTGTATTTAATCTATTTAACGTTAATAACATTGGCATTATATTCCAGATTTTTTGGCATGACAATTTCAGCAACAAGACTGTGACAGAGAATGAGAATATGCCTTTGTTTAGCACTAAAGTTATGTCCTTTAGGTATTTTGTAATAATAAGCTTGTTAAGTCAAACCATTTGGGCCAGATTTAAATTATATTTACAGTGCGTTTAGTCAATCCAATCTTTAGCATAATTCAAAATCATTTTATCTCGCTCCCCACCGTCTGTAACTATCAATAAAAATATTAAAATTGTAGTTAGGAGAAATGAGATTTCACTGCGACTTAGCAACCATCAAATGATCTCCCGGAGTTTGCGAGGAAGAGTAGGACCACGGGGACCAGCGGGTAATTAGGTTAGTGGGTTGTCAGAGTCAGGAAATTGAAAGACAATCCTAATCAGATTTCTGTTTCTAGGGAATCAAATAATTTGTATAAGGAGAAGAAATCTCCTGATTTGGCTTCTAAAAAGATAATGCAGTTTGTTGTCGCTGCTCTTTGTTGCACTTTTTGTGTCATATTTGATGAAATAGACATTATAATTCAGATCAAATGCAATTAGCAGTTCATGTTCTGAAGCTGTACAACTGAAACGTTGAAAATGCAAAGCGTATACAGTCAGATGAACGTTCTTGAGGCTGCGGTCACTGCATCTGAGTTACGCTGTCTGTAAATGATGCAACAGTGTCCAGCGCTTACGCCGCTGCTTTCATTTGTCGGCTGATTATGGGTGCTAAATGGACCTCCATTCCTCCACTCAGTGTTTTTCTCTTCTCCTCCGTCCCTGTTCTAATCTCACACTCTATAATGTTCAATAAAGAGGGAGCAGGGAGAATTGCGGGAGCGTAATTTGCTGTAGTGGCACACAAACCTCACCCGCGTAAAACCCTTTTGTTGTTCACAAGAGACAACGAATCCATCAATTAGACCGCCAGCAACTTTAACTGGGGCGCGTTTTTTGATTTCTATAGTATGTGATACATGTGTATATGTTTTTAAAAGCAATAGTAGTCTATACAATAACAATTTAGATCTTTTAAAGCAATTCTCGTATAATTGGTGTTGAAACAATTTTCACTGAGAAATTGCTTGTAAATTTCACAAATAATTGCAAAGAGAAAAGAAAGATTGAAATAGTTTTTGTACAATGCACAATAAAAAAAATAACTTTTTTTACAGTGTCATAACCATGACATGTCAGCCCCAAACAAATATAAATATACTGTTTTAGTTTTAAAAAATCCTTAATTGTATGTCCTATTCATATTTAGCAATAAATAAATAAAATGTAAAAAAAATAACACTAAGGCTGCTTCATTTAACATGTGTGATGTGCAAAATGGGCTTATTTTGTCAACACAGTAAGATTTTCTGACTATGGTAAAAATTCAGTAGATGGAACTGAAAATGTCATTTTGTGAGAACATAAAAACAGAACATGCTTAACATACTAATCCAAAATAATAGATTTTTGGTTTGCATGTACAGTATAACCTCCATCTGTCAGAAATAGATTCAAATGCAGTCATTTTCATTGTGAATGAATAAACAAACAGGTCAAGCGTAACAGGTTTAGGAGTGGTGAGTAATGTACAAATGTAAAAGCATTCTTATCAAATAATTGGCTAATAAATAAGGTGTTAGTGTGGCGTTTATAGCGTGTGTGTTACAAACATGCTAAACTTCAATAATATGTGTGTGATTTAGGTACTTATATACATATCTAGTGTTTTACGGTGGAAAGTGGCCAGTTTTGTGTGGTGTGGTTGCTGTCGTTAGCGTTCTCTGCGGCGCTGCTGATAAGCGAAATAATGAGAAGGTCCGTCTGTGAGTTCATTGACCCCGTGTTAAATATTCATCTGTTTAGATGTGCGGCAGGCACTCAGTGTTCACATATGGAGGCCTGACACCTCCGACACACGCTGAGAGCGCAGCAGCTCGTCCCGCTGATCCCTCTACTCCCCTCGGTTCTAGCAGCTTGTATGTTTTTTTTGTGTTGTGACATCTGTAAGCTCTTCCTTGTTTTTAATTTCCCCTTACAAGGAGAAATGATTTATTTAACTCTGATACTGTTAGATAGAGGCTGTGTTTGTGTTTGTGTGTGTGTTGTGTGTGGGGTGTGTGTGTGTGTGTATATGATGTGTGTGTGTGGTCAAAAAACCCACAAAGCAAATACTAGCTCCATTGCAAAGGAATATTAAAATAGTACATATTTTACACAGATTAGCACAGAAGCAATAGAAATCTTCCCAATTATTTCACTTGAAAGAATTATTTTATTGGCTTATGTGTTTATTCTTTCAGTGTTATTTTTTGTACCCCGAGATCTAATTATAGTTTATAAAGTATTATAATTGTTTTTTATTTTATCTTTCTGTTGTCCGTTTAGTTAATGCTTTATTGATTTTGTTGGGCGTTACATTTTTAAACTTTAAAATTTTAATTTCAGGTTTAATTTGTTTAGTACACAAAACTAAATGAAATGAGAAGCTGCCTTGGCCACTAGCTAAATAAATATTTAAATTTTTAATAATGTGTATAGCAGTTAAAGTTTACTTTATGTCAAGTAAAACGATTCTTTTGAAAGTACTGTATGTGCTTTTTCATTAATCAGTCAACAACAACAACAACAAAAAACTTCAGTCAGTCCTGATAGATGATTGTAAACAGTAAAGTAACAATTTATTTGACTTTTATTTACAGTAATGTAACAATGCTTTGAAATCTGCGATTTTAAAAATGACATTTTTTAAATTTAAATTACAATTGTGCCCATGTCTCCTACAAGCCTGATGTAGAACAATGATATTAATACTGTATATGAATAATATACTCATATGTTGCATTATATCATGTACCAAATGCTGAAGTTGTGTCTGTATGATGACATGCTTTAAATGATTTGTGTTGCAGAACTTTGACACAGACGTAATCGTTGCAGTCATCTTTAAATGGCTTTGGTTGCTTGATTTCTCACATCACTCGAAATATGTTCAGTAAAAAAAAAAAAGTTTATGCTCTTCAAACTCAAAACAACATTTTGTTCACAGATGTGATGAAATGTGTATTGATTTTAAAGTGTGTTTATGTGTGTGATGTATTGTTTGTGCTTGATCAGGTGTTCGGCTAGATCGCGTACGAGGAGGCCGACAGAAATACAAGAGGAGAATGGATGCAGGAAACACAGCCTACCTGGGGCTCACACTGCCACCGCAGCCAAAAAAAACCCGGTGAGGACCACAACACACACACACTGGCCACTACACAGACACACCACCACAACCCATTCCCACACACACACACAACACACACAGACACACACTCACGCACACACACACGCACTAATACACACACCACAGACACACACACACACACACACCCCAGCCACACTCCACACCACAACACACCAAGACACACCCACCCACACACACTGACACATACACAGACACACACCACACCCACACAGACACACACACATTCAACCACACATTCACACAGACACAGCACAGACACCACCACCACACACACACCACCCACAACACCACAGACACACACCACACACCACACACAAACACACAACACCACACACACCCCACACTGACACATCAGCAGACCCACACCCCCACACCCCGACACACGCAAGACACACACCACACAGACACACTCTCACACACACACACACACACAGACACACACTCACACACACACACACACACACACACTCACACACAGACACACGCACAGATACACACACACAACACACACACAAAACCCACACACACACACACACAACACCACACACCCACACGACCACACCACACACACACAACCACACCCACACGACACACACAACACTCCACCAGACACACGCACAACACCCACCCAGCACACTCACCAACCACACACACACACACCGACCACACTCACACATCCCACCCACACACAACACAGACCACACCAACACTCACATACAGACACACGCACAGACACATACACATGTCCACTTACAGTTTTTTTTTCAACTCGTTACACACAAAATCTTGACTGCACAAGTTTTCTGAAAGCTGACACTCAAACACAGAAGCACACACCAAATCTGCAAAACCAGACACTAATTCTCAGCCTTTGACAGTTTTCAATTTCATAAAACACTTTCTGCAAAACACATCACACAATTCTCTATGTAACACAAAAATCGATCAGGAATTAATATTATGACAAAGCTGTTTGCAAATGTTTTCTTTTGAGATGTGTTTGTGATATTTTGAATGCAGTGCTTCATTTTGCAAGAGATGTGAGGCATTTTGCATTTTGTGTGCAATTCTTGGATTTGTGTGTAAAGTTTTGAAAAAAAGAGGCAAAGTTTGGAAAATGTTTTAATTACTTCAGGTTGGAAGCTTTTATAATGTGTTATTATGGTTTATTAATGTTTATCAGTATACACAAACAATGGCATAAAATGTAATTATAAATTCTCAGTATTTCAATATTCAGTGTTTTTGCTGAAGCTGCATAAACTGCTGATCAGTTAAACATCATGAATCAAGACTGTGACAAATGAAAGTTTTTATATACTATAATGAATTATAATGATTTATTAACGAGTGTGAATATGATGAACACACAATCGCAGAAAACATACAGTTTGTGAATATTTCTGCAGTGAAGCTGAAATAAATAATTGATGCTATATTGTTTATCATGTTTCTGAGTGATTTCACATGAGAATAACTCGGTGTGCCTCCTCCTCATCCTCAGTGACGAAGATCGTGTCCCATCTGCTGGTAGCGGAGCCGGAGAAGATCTACGCCATGCCGGACCCCAGCATGCCCGAGAGCGACGTCAAAGCGCTGACCACACTGTGTGACCTGGCCGACCGCGAGCTGGTGGTCATCATCGGCTGGGCCAAGCACATCCCAGGTCAGTGAGGCACTGATGCACTGACGCAGTGCAGAAAGCATAAGATTATTATTTACTAACAAATAAAAAGGGGCCATGAAGTTAGATGGTACAACTGGTAAAGCTGGACACTTCAGCTTCATGATTTCTGCTGTTATTTTATAATCTTTCATAATAAAAATCCAACTTATAGTTCATCCTCAGCTAATACGGAATGATGAAAAAAAAAAAACTTTAGTTATGGCATCATTCGTATGAATGTTTTTCTGTTTTGTTTTTTTGCATGTGTGAGAGCATCTCGTTCTGTGGCGGTTAAAATCAGACACGTTAAAGAAAGAAAGGGAAAGTAACTGTTGTGTACACATGCTGACTCAGTGCCGTCCATCTGTGTTGTGTTTTTAGGGAAGATGCTAATCATTAGTTGGGTGAAGTGCTATCTAGTAAGCAGATTAGGAGGATGTTGACCCCCTTAATCACACACACACACACACACACAGTGCTGCGTCAGCACAGAGAGCCTTTTAGCAAGGAGCTTACAGCCGACTGGATCACTGCTGACCCAAAAACACAGTCTCCTCAAAGTGCGCCTCACACACACACACACACACACACACCACACACACACACACACACACACACACCACACTTGGTATTGTGGTTTACAGGGACTCGTTATATACTAATGGTTTTTCTACTATACAATAAAGCAATAAACCCCATGAAGTCGTGGTTTACAGTGAATTTAATAAACCCTAAGGTGCGTTGTTTATCACAACGGCTCAGCACGTCAGACTCAAGGAACTGTGAACTTTCTCCGTGGTATTAACGTATTGTCTGTCCCCCCTTACCCTCACCCCACAGCGAACCGAACCCTCACACCAAAACTACCGGGGTTTTTAGATTTTCAAAAAAACTGAATTCTGTGTGATTTATAAGCTTGTCTCCTCATGGGGACCAAAAAAATGGACATTTGATCCGCAACCCTCATATATATGTGATACCAATACACACACACCACCACACCCACACACACGGTGCATTTTTGTTTTGTTTGAGTTTTATTTGTTTGTTTTTGTTTTGCTTTGCTATTATTTTTTATTTGTTTTGCTTTCTGTTTGTGGGTTTGTTTTGTTTGTTTTGATTATTATTTGTTTTATTTTTTTTTATTCTTTGCTTTGTCATTATGTGTATCTTCAGAATACTTTTTGTTTTTGCTGTTTTTTAGTTTTTCCATTTAAGTTTTTAATTATTTATTATTTACTTGATTCTGTTATTTATATTATTGGTTTAGTTATTTTTATTATTTATGGTGTTTGCTTTGTCTTTCATCAGCGGGTGTATCTTCAATTTAGGTTGAAAAAATTCTTAATGCACATTGTTATTACTGGCAATCTGTTTAATTTTTGACTAAATTAATACAGTTCATTGTGCACATATTCATTGCATTTAAATTAAGCAATTCAGTAAACGCACTAAAGAGCATTACATTTTTATTTTTCAAGCATTACCAGTATATTACAAAATGGAGACCAGTTGATCATACGTAACACTTTATATGTTTTCATTTCACTTACCCTGTTCAACTGTGACTTGAGAAGGCAGGTTATGACAGAGCGTTTGCTGTGATTCTTTACTACATAGACCACACTCAAATCAAAACTGACCCTATTTGTTTATTTATTAAGACTGCATGGTATCAAAATGTTACAGCATTTCGCATAGACTGGAATCTGTACCTTAAGATGACTCACTTAAGTCAAGAGACCGTTCACAGCCCATTTTACTGTTGTAAGGTGATCTAATTCTAAGTGAAGGAGGCAAACGTAGGATTTTATCCATCAAGTGTCTTTCAGATGAGAGTTCCACTAATATTATTAGTGTGCACGCGTTACACACTGGTCTTCTGTACTCACGGGTCCACGTTCACACCTGTCCAAAGCGCAATCGTATTTATATGTCACAGTAAAGCCTTTTATAGTGCATGTTAGGACACAGCGCTCAGACTCCCATCTCATCTGTCAGTAAACGGCTGTAAACAGCCTCCTGGTATGGTCAGGCCCTATCGAATTGGCCGTTGATTAATTGTTAATGAATCCCTCCTCTGAATGTCTGGGCTCCGGTTGGCACTGCAGAGAGAGGAGGTCTCTGTAAATAGTTTGAGTGGCGTCTCATTAAAGCTGATGTGTGGAACATGTTGACAGACGGCTTTTTTACTGCTAAGGTGCTAAAGGCCTTTGACATACATACACTAGCTTCTTGTTCTCGGCCGGATCGCATTTCACTCTGTCTAAGTCCTGGAGTTCCCCTCCGCTCGCACTAATGCAGCTTTACGGATATGCAAACGAGCTAACTACTAACTCTACTAGAGCAAGTGACAAAAACCCACATGATCGAATGGACGAAGCTGCCGTGTGTAATGTGATGGCTTACCTTACACTGGAGCAGCAGAACTAGTGTCTGATGATCTGGACGTGTTCTGGACAACAGAAACTGTCAGATGTGGTTTGGAATAAGGCTTTACATTCCGTTACCAGTCAGACACCGTAGCCCTGTCACATTAGACAGCTGGTGATCACCTGCCTCCGGACCTCTGACTCCTAGGGCCGGATTTTTCCAGCGGGGAATTCTGCGGTGAGGATGTGTGGAATTGTTTCCCAACCTGAAGCGTCCGCTGTGGGAAGTCACATGGCATGATAGCTGTCTTGCATTCAAAAAACATTATTCTGATTTAACAGGAGCACACTGGAATGACACATAATGACTGTGTTCCGAAACCCAGTGAGCTCCCTAGATTTTAAGGCATCGCTGATGCACTCCTAATGCGAAGATGCTTGTGAAAGAAAAGCATCATTACGTTGTGTTGTTCAATACCCCCTTTCGGCCAAACCCTAAAGGTGTTGTCACATTACTCCTTTGTCAAAACTTTAGCGATGTATGAAGCGCATCTCACGCAGAAGTTGTTTGCTAAGGCCCTTGCGAAAGAAAGGTATCATTAGGAACCATTCACGCAGAACACGTTTTTTTTCACATTGCTCTACTTTCCATTGTTTTTCTATGAATGGCGTGTTTTACCATTGCACTCATGTCTTTTGCAATGGCATCAAGTTAAAAGAAGTTCTACGGGTTTTGAGACCTTGCATTTTTCCCTCTTTATCCCATTCCAAATCCCAAGGTTGTGGTTCGCATATTTTTGGTGACATTTGGTGAATAAAAGAGGTTCTTTGTTGTCACTGGTGTAGTTATGTATGAAACAGCTCACACAGAAGTCACTTTTAAAACAACCAGCTTTCTGTTGGCCAATGCAGCGAATTCAACTTGAACCTTTTGCAAAATCTGTGTGGGGAAATTTTTCAACCTCATGCAAATTTCCTATGCGGATTTATATGGAAATTAATAGATTTTGAACACGAAAATTAGCAAAATGTGACCACACCTTGTGGCTGCATAATGTTTTTCAGTCCCAAAATGCAGAATTCATGAATCAGTCAATGGCGAAAAGTGTTTAAAAAAAATTCCCAATGCAGATTTCGCAATGGGTTCAGTTGGTCACGCAAATTCACTACATTCAACAGAGATCTGCTTGGTCTGAAAGCTTTTTCTATGTGAGCTGTGCTTCATACATCACTACACTATTGAAAATGGACCTTTTATGCTCATGAAATTTCCCTGAAATCTCACTAATGTGACCACCACCAAACCCTGTGTTTGTATATTTTTTTCTCTTCAGTTCATTATTGCGTCAGAATAAGTTCATGGGCACCTTTATTGGACTGGCGTTGATGATGAACGATTTGACAAAGCATATGCAGTTAAACCACAAGTATCAAGCCTAAATTTAACAGGCATCACATCACCACTCATGACGGCGGATAATTCCCCTCTTGCGTACAGCGATTGTGCTTGTATCCGCCCATCTCTCCTTCCCTGGCTTGGGTTTGCCGTTTTCTCGTTGTCATTAAACGGTGAAATCTCCTTACTGTGTTGCCGGGGCTGATCCAGCTCGAGCTTTGTAATCTCCTTGGGAGAGGTGAGTGAGGGGCATTTCTTGAGGACAAGAGTCTGTGTCTCTACGACTTGCTACTTAGTTGACTAGTTGCCCAGGAATGTAGTCAACTAATCGGCCACATGCCATCATCAGCCCAAACTGTGGTGAAAACTGTGATGTCATTTCAAACAAAATCAGACCAAAATGAAGTTTGTTTCGGGAGTTTAAGTGCGCCAAAATGAACTTTCCATAAACGTTTGCTCCAGCTGGTAAACACCTTCGAACAACCATTGGTCCATGGTGCAAAATCAAACGAACTGGTGTGACTTCATTTCTATCCAAATCAGGCCAACCTTTTAAAACAGCTGGCCAACGTGAACTTTCCAGAATAGTTTGTTCAGGCTGGTAAACACCTTCAAACTACCATCCGTCCAAGCTGATTACAAGTGAAATCAAAGAACGAACTGGTGTGATGTAATTTCATGCAAAATTAGGCCAAACCGAAGTTTGTGTTTTTGAAAAAGCTAAATTTCTTGAAAAGCTAAATGTCCTTCAACCCTTTGTCTGTGACACCAATATTTCAAATTTTCTTTTAACCCAAACTGAACTTTGATCAAAAATAATATAAATATGTTTCCATTTTAGACATATATATATATTTTGAAGACTGTTGGTAACAAAGCTGTTTTGGTTACCAATGACTTTCATTGTATGAACAAAAATACTGAGATGTTTCTCAAATTATCTTCTTTTATGTTCCATAGTTTATGTTAGGAGCCGGTGCAAGCCTAATGTGTTATGTGGACTCCCTTTTATGTGATCAAGTAAAATATTTCTTTCGAAAGCTACAATTTGTAATGTCTTCTTGATACTTTCTCATTTAACACAAAAAAATAGCTTTAAATAATCTGTTTGCATTTTCACAGTGCAAATTTAATTTGTGATTAAGTTAATAATCGAAACAGCATGTATTAATTAGAAAAAAAATGTTAATGACTGAACACCCTAACCTATATATATATATATATATATATTATATATATATGTATATAGATATTATATATATAATATATGTACATTTTAGCATTTCTCAATTATCAATTGGGAACTCACGTGAGGATGAAAGTTTTCTCCACACAGATTTTGCAATGCACAAATTCGCCACGTGCACCAACCAAGATCTGCTTGGTTTGAAAGCTCCGCCTGGTAAACACCTTCGAGCTACCATTGGTCCGTGGTGCTGATATTTCACATTTCCTTTTAACCCTAAACGAGGAACGAAAAATAACTTTGCCGTGAGTATATATGTAGGGGCCTTAATTGAACTTGTCCTGTCCAAGTGTTTCGTAGTTTACATACTTCCGAAATGTGACTTTCTCTTTCACGTAATTCCATTCCGTTAATTTGTCCGTTATAGGTTGTTATCCAAAGCTAAAGACACACAGAAGACACCACGAGTCAATCCCTTGAGGAAGCTGTTTTGCAGGGTCAGGTCCGTCAATACTACACGGCTACTCATTAACCACAGAATCTGTTTAGCAGTGGAAATAAATGATGTGTAATTACGTGACTGATTAAACCTCGTTTCTGGCCTGTCATCAGGCTGAGCGGCTCATGTCAGGCCCAGCGGTGTCTCTGGGGATGAGTACGCAGTGGTGCGGGCCGGTCAGGAGGTCAGGGAAAGCAGATTAAGACAAGGGTATTACTGTATTTAACAGAACCAAACGTCATATCGTTCATGCTTCACTGACCAAATGATCTCTAGCCCTGCACTGGGTTCTGATGGGACGCTTATCGTTAGTAAAGTACAGATAGATCTCCATTTGAAGTCAACATGAAACAGCACCCAGAAGTCATTGTACCTCCGTAATGGACAACACAGGCTCATTAGAAAAACGTGCCTCTTGCTTCATTTTTGTGAAACTCCAAAAACATACCTATGTATGCAATGCACTGCAGTTTCCAGCTGAAATGAACACTAGTGACAGTAAAACACAGACAAGTTTTTTTTCTTTTTCACACAATATCTATTACATAGGCGATTCTCCATTTAGATATATTACGGTATTGGGTGGTTTGACAACAAATTTCACGATTCGTTCGAGTCCATCCCAAAGCTTTTCGATTCGCTGCTATATCGTTATTTGATATTATCAGGTAGCAAGTACTTGCCAATTTTCTCAAGGAAAAAAACCTCTCTATGCTGTAAAAGATACTTTGAGAGTCTTGGTACCTACATACTAAACATATTTAAGGTTACATTACTGATTGGTAATCTATAGCATCCAACTGTTAAAAGTACACAAAAGTGTTTAAAATAATAAAGTTACATTCCATTATATTTCTACTTCAATTCGTTTTTTTATATAAACATTTAAATGGTGGCTATCATAAAAAATTGATGGATTTATTCAAACATAAATTAAACATAAGAACAGTAAAAATGATAATGAATATGTTATATGGTGCATATATTTAGCAAAATACCCCTCTCTATAGTTTATTTTTCTGTCTGACTAATGATTTTATGGTCACCGAATATGTTTTTCTAAGGTAAATGTGACGTTACATGACATTGTATACAAGCCATATATGACTTCTTGCGCGCTGAAACGCTCTTATTGACTATTACACGCTTACAGATCGATTGTAAAGTTTGTACCGTTCTTTAACTTACTTCGGATGTTTAGTCTGTTTATTTGTGCTGAACCTGTTATGCTTTGAACGATCATTTCACGGCCCTCCTCTGCGCTTCTGTTTTGAACTGAGGCGCTACAGCGATCTGTCACTCCACATTAAAGAGCGCCAAAAAAACGGCATTTATTGTTTGCAGACTGCAAACAATGGACATAAATGTAAACCTGTGACTTTGTTTCATATAAAAGCAAACCAATGCAACAATTCTATTGTATTTATTGGATGGAAGTCCTCCTTCAACATCCGTCCATTACCTGAAAACAGACTATCGAATTCTTGGGATTTAAGAATCGATCACATACCGTAAAAAAAGAGAATCGAATATAGCGAGATATTGATATTTTTAAACCCTCCGTATTATGAGGCTTCTTTTCTGAGTAATTAAACGTGCTTGTTACTCACCTAGTACATCGATACCAGTTTTTGGCTAATGGTCTGGCAAGGTTCTCTTCCTCGAAAGTGATGAACAAACGTTCTCAGTAACATTAATAAATAACATTTGTTTGACATTACTGTTTTTTTTAATAATGTCTCAAAATGTTAGCACCAAACCCTTATTTATCTCGTTTGTGGAATGTGTTTTTACTGAAACGGCTATTGAACAGTTCCTGACATTTTTGTAAATGTCATTACTTGTTTCCAGAATGCGCGAGAACTTCAATGCGGTTTCTCATGATGTTTGCAAAATTATAAAATGGAATGTTCGTTCACACCAAGAACGATAACTATAAAAGATAACGATATTAGCGTCGCTCGTCTGCCGCTTTAAATTCTCCAGCCCGTGACAGCAGGATTGAATCTGATTGGATGTCAATGTTTTTATCGTTCATCAGCTGGAAAATATCGTTCTGAAAATGATTCCAACGAAATAGTTTCTCTGTGCCTTTATCATTATAGCTGAGGTGTGGACAGCTGCTATTCTTTAATATTGAAAACGATTTTTAGAACTATATCTTTATATCGTTATCTTTATAGTTATCGTCCTTGGTATGAACAGGCCTTAACGGCCTAAAAAGATAAAAAAATGTTTAGAGAACATTCAGAAATAACGTTTTCATGACTTAATTGGAATGTAGGCTAAACGTTCTTAGAACAGGGTCGCTTCAGCAAATGTTTTTATCTCTCGTTTGCTTTTCTTAACACTATCAGAATTAGGTGGTATGTTATTTTCAAACATTATTGATCGTTAACCTTCTAGTGTCTCGGATAAAACTTGGATAAAACTGAATGCACTTTTCGCTCACCCTAAGTGTTGTGAAAATCAAGAATCACCGTAATCTACTTTGCGAAAAGTCCTCCACAGGCAAAACGTTTTCCCAATTACCCTATGTTGGTAAGAAATGTCTTGTGTGTTTACCAACAAAATTGTTATTTACAGTGGTTGAAATGTAAAGCGTGGTGAAGTAAAGACATTCAGAGGTGGGACACCGTTTTAGTTGTTTTTAAAAGAAATTTGGATAACATCACTGATATATTACAAAGATTATATGAGTTTAGGACTCTGTATTTAACTTCAAGTTTGCTGTATGCTGGAAGACCTTTTCTGCTTCGTGAATATCATATCTTTGAAGTATTAGATGTGTTATGATATTATTTTGGACTTTTAACCTAATAAGAACTGTATACAGTGGTTTCCCTGGCTGATATGACAGTGCTCTTGCGTTAAGATCGGAATGCCAAAACCTCTGACTGTAATGCAATCATTGCACAGCGTTTATTTGATTGTGCTCTTGTCTCGTTGGCGTGGATGGGTGAGACAGACGCATGAGTCCATGCGAAGGGGATTTATGAGCAGCGTAATTTGGAGCAACATTATTTAGGTTCACCCAGCTGATGATGTCATGCCAAATGTAGAGGAATCAGACAAACACACACACATTTGTTTTCATCACAATGGAGACTGTCCACAAACTTCTGCTGCTTTTATAGTGAGTTCAGGAACTTTTCTGTACTCTGACCTTCACGCAAACCTTTGTTACAGGTACGTTAAGGTATTATTTATTTATTAAGATACATGTCAATTCATATACATTTATATTTCAATGCATTTTAAAGACTGTGTGTTTTTTTCCTCCACTTCAGCAGCGCTTACATACACCAGACTTGAGTTTTATTCCTATCTATATTCTGAGTGTTTTTACTGAGGGGTTTGTTCATGCATCATTCACACTGATTTATAGTTGATTAATCAACTGAAGAAGTATGGTGTTATATATTAGTTAAAATTGTATTCTATTCACCTTTGATATCTTTCCTTTATTAAAACAAACAAGACGAAATAGCAGCTCCTGTCAAAAGTGAAGGCATGTGATAGAAAGTGTGCAGTGATTTTCCATCTGAAATCCCAGTAAAGACTGACACATTAATAAAGTACAAACTGTCCACGCATGCGGATCTTTATGTGTAATTCAAGTTTATGTACTTTGATTTCAAAAGCATATCAGTTTCATGTCTACACGTGCGTGTGGGTGTAAATGTTCTCCCGTGAGAATAAGGTGCTCTAATCACCTTACATTCACAGATGTCCTTCTTATCCATCACATATAGTTTGGCACAATGCAAATGTCTTACGGATGATGTATTGTTATTTTCAGTGTCATGTAGAGTTTCATTGGAGAGAGGATGTTGATTGACAGTGAAACTCACCAACAAACCATCAGGAGGAGGAGACCAGAGCCATAAACTGACAGGGATAAATCTTCACCTATAAGCTTGTTAATACAGGCAGATTAAAACTAGTCGTTTTTTATGGCTATTTTGTTTATAAAAGGCTGCCAGAGTCATAAAAAGCCTTTTTGCGAAGGTTTCGGCGTTTGTCTATTTTCAGAATTGCTGGCTTTTGAGTTAGCGAGCGTGAAATATATCACGGGGAGGTGGCCGAGCTTGTCTTTGTTACAGAAGATGTTTCCAGCAATGAACTTTATTGGGCTGCATAAAAACAAGCTAAAAACTGATCACATTTTTTACTAGTGCTTAAGATAGAGCACAGTGGCAGCTGTTTCTGCACTGAGAGTAAAAATCGAGATTTCAGAAACATTTCAACATGAGAAAATGGACATGAGAAACAATCTGTCAAAGCAGATTTGTATAAAGTAAAAATCCCATTTGAAGAGAAGTCAGCACTCGGCTTCATAAACTGTTGTGTTTCCAACAAAAAAAATAATATATATTATATTCATAAATTGTTTACATATTTGTGTTTAAAATACAATTAATATTAATATTCAGTAATATCAGTGTACTGAACTATCGGATAAGAGCAAAATTTGATCTGAATAATGACATTAACTTTGCAAGATCAACACTTTTATTAACCTGAACTGAATCAACAATTAACTAAACTGAGCTTAATAATGACGCTGTTGTCGTCTGTAGAGCTGCTTCTTACTTGATGAATTTTATAACACAAACAATTAATTTCCTATTTATTAATGTGTAATGAAAAAAACTGTATTGTGTAAAACACTATATAAAAATGACTTGACATATGTCAATATTAATAAATCAGAATAAACATTTTTTCCCCCTGAAGTTATATAGTTAATTAGTCTAGCCAAAAGCTTTTTTCAAGCAATGTAGCACTTTTCAGATTTCTTATAACATGCAACTCATCAGAATTTTTGATGGGGGGGATACACGCTGTTGTATAATATCTATCAGTGTGTCATGTTTAGGCATCAACTGTCCGGCTCTT
Source organism: Sinocyclocheilus anophthalmus (assembly GCA_018155175.1). Lineage (NCBI taxonomy): Eukaryota > Metazoa > Chordata > Actinopteri > Cypriniformes > Cyprinidae > Sinocyclocheilus > Sinocyclocheilus anophthalmus. Next base: position 720,373 of record JADLZN010005853.1, read on the forward strand.
GTTTTGTCAAAGACACTCATGACCTTCCAGTAAAAGAAGGCCGTGATGGACATGTGGCATTCATGCACTAAATCAATACACTTTGCATATGAATCTGCTCACGTTAACCCAGTCCTGAGCCCGCATCACTGAAGTCTTTCACATGTTGTGTAGCGTGAAGTGTTTCTGACTGTGTGTATGGAGCGTGTCTGCGCTGACCTGATCTCCGGCGGCTCCCGTTCATCCCGCACCTCCATTGCGAGGCCCTTATTGATCCCTCTTCACATTGTCAGGGGCCCCGCGGTCCTGATCGCAATCTGTTAATTAATGTATCCTCCAGCACGCCCGGCCGCTGTTCGCCCGCCTGATAAAGGAAATTAAACACTCAGCTTCTCTTTTCTGCCGTTTTCTTGTTCTCCTCCGGCTCTTTCTGTCTCTTGGCCCACAAACACTCCCGAGCGTCAGCCGGCGGCAGATAGACATCGCCTGCTCAACTCTGCATTCATATGAAAGTTAGGGGTCAGGTGTGGCGTGTGAGTGGATCAATACTGTAATCTATCGGCTCTTTAATGGCGAGCGGGGCAGATAGCGCTGCTTTGGTCCACTTGTAAAGCAATCATTTTAATCATCGGAGCGATCGTGTGATGTGTAAACGGCTCGTGGAGCACACGCTATAGACAGCTGTCAGAAGAATCATAATGGCCTTATCCTGTTTTATAAAGCGGAGAGTTCCGGTGCTTGGCTCTGATTGGCTGAGCCATGTTCAAAGCTGTTTGTAAGTTACCTACCAGTAACACACACCTTTGTTTACGTTTGTGTGTTGCTCGTCAAACCAAACCACAACTGTTTCTGAGGAGCTACATTGTTTGGTGGAAGAATACTGTGTTTATTAATATCATTACACTTTATTTGCTCTGTTTTATTTTGTGAAACCTTACTACGTATATGTGAATAACAGTTTTATTAAAGCAGTAACCCCCGTGAAGCCGTGGTTTACAGTGAATTTATAACAGCTAAGGGGGTTTAATATCTTCGCTTCACGTCGTGCCTAACAAAGCCCCTTATCTGTTATAAATTCACTGTAAACAATGGCTTCTTGGAGCTTATTGCTTTAATAATATTGTGCTCTGGAATTTCTGTATTACACGCAGTATTGCTGGTGGGGAAATGAAGCATGTTTTGTATTTTTGTGTGGTTTCTCGTGCATTGCAGTGAGATAGTTTTGACCCCAAATTACATTTATCTAACAAAATGTCATAAATACCATACTAATGTTTTATTTAAATGTATTTATAATTTCTAAATGTTTTACTTGCATAATATTTTCATTTATGGAGGAACAGTGTTATTTTAGTATTATTGGGATATTATTATAGTTTTTATTAATATTTGAATTAGTTCTTATTTTTTTGTGTGTGTCTATATCGTTTATTCATTTTATTCGTCTTAGTTTTTAGGTTATTTTAAGTGCCTTAAGGTTAAACTATATCTAAATGAGAATGTGCCTTGGCACAAGCTGTAATCAATTATTTATTATATTAAATTAAATACTTCAGGTAAAGTTTATTTTGTTTCAATAACAATTTTTTTAATGATTTTTAATGTAGTTTCTGTTTAAGTTTTAGTTAACAAATAACCCTGCCCAGGAGAGGGGTTTCTGTACAGACACAAACCTTAAAGTATTGACATTGAAACAATATCAAACATTTGCATCATTATTGATCATAAATAAGAGATTTGTTCATTTAACACACCACAGCCTACAGAGGGGCATGTTGTCTCACTATATGGGGTAAGTTGTCACTACCAAATCTGCCATTAAATAGCTAATTGTAGACCTTTTAAAAAAACATTTAAACATTAAATCAATTACAAAGCATGATTTTAATATACGTAGTGCCGTTTTAATGTGTAACTAACATTACAAAAAATATTATGATTCTGAATTTTAATTTGCAGGACAGAATCCACAACAAATGTCCAGTTTAAGACACACTAAACCACTGTTATACAGCTTTGTGACTGAAAACCTCCTGCTTACCGAGTCCCTGTGTGACAACTAGCCCCGGGCTGCCCACTGTGTGTGTGTGTATACAGTATATTGAGTACAGAATGTCTTGTCTCTTGCGCAGGTTTCTCCAGCTTGTCTCTGGGAGACCAGATGAGTCTACTGCAGAGCGCATGGATGGAGATCCTGATCCTGAGCATCGTCTTCCGCTCGCTGCCCTACGAGGACGAGCTGGTGTATGCGGAGGACTACGTGATGGACGAGGAGCACTCGCGGCTCACGGGCCTGCTGGACCTCTACGTGTCCATCCTACAGCTCGTGCGCAAGTACAAGAAGCTCAAGGTGGAGAAGGAGGAGTTCGTCACGCTGAAGGCCATCGCACTCGCCAACTCAGGTATCAGCAGCTTTAGATTGATTCGTTTGTTTGTTTAATTGTTTTACATTTATACATACACTGCCATTCGATTGTTTGGAGTCAGCAAGGGCACATTAAATTAATCCACAGTGACAAGTAAAACATTTATAATGTTACAAAAGATTTATATTTCAAATAAATGCTGTTCTTTTGAACTTTCTATTCATCGGTGAATCCTGAAAAATAAAATGCATCACAACTGTTTTCTTTGCCCTGCTAAAAGTATGTGGTTCCGGTGTGTGTCACTGAAGAAGTGTTTCTCGAGCAGCAGATCAGCATATTAGAAGTATTTCTGAAGATCATGTGACACTGAAGACTGGAGGAATGATGCTGAAAATACAGCTGCGCATCACAGAAATACATTACAGTTTAACAGATATTCACATAGAAAACAGCTGTAATAATTGCTGTTTTTGTAATTAAATAAATTGCAAGAATATTTCACAATATATGCAGTCTTGATGAGCATAAGAGACTTGCATCTAACTGGTATTTTTTTTTTTTGTTTTTTTGTTTCCTCTATAATCCTCCGTTTGAGATAAATTGATTATTTTATTATTTTATTTTGATTGATGTTCTAGTCCCTCTCAAACACATGTCACTGTAGGCAAATTGCCAGAAATCATTAAGCTACAGTTCAAAATAATTGAAAAGTAAGTGATAAATATCTTTGGAGCCTAAAAAGTAAAGTATTAAATAAAAGTTCAAAGACAAACACAATGTCACCACATCACATTCAGCCTTTACATGTACAGTAACAGAGAGGAATCACAGTCAATCTCAGAGTGGTGGCTGTGGGGATGGGGTGCCCGTCCGGCGGCTTTTTGTGGGTATGGTGGGTAAGATCATCTTTCACTTAAAATCATACAGCCAAACCAAAATAGCTACTGTAATGTTTTATTTTTATTTGTTATTCTATTCCAAATCTGAAACACCTCAAAAAGGAGCCGTGTACAGTATAGATCACTGCAAAAAAAGGCTGATCAAATTTAGTATTTTTGTCTTGTTTCTAGTCAAAAGATTAAAAAAGAATTCTTTATTTAAGATGCATTTACTAGATAAGCAAAAGGACATAGATATATAGTCTTGTTTCCTTGTTTTAACCCATTTTAAGCAATTTTCCCCCCACGAAGTAAGACTAAATATATTATGTCATTTTTCTTATCTAGTAAATGTATCTTGATATAAGAATTTTGTGATATTTTGACTAGAAACAAGACAGAAATACTAAGTAAGGTAAGCCTCTTTTTGCAGTGCATGCTTTCTGACTGTATGCTTTATTTATTAGTACAGTACACTCGAGCACACTCACACATACAGTGCATGCGCATGAGTCCCGTGGACGGATGCAGCTCATGTAAAGATGAAGGGAGCGGAAACACTGAGCTTTTAATTGAACAGCTTCTGTGTGGCCACGTTCCCCGTTTCTCTCTGTCTCTCTAACGGTAGCCACGGGGCCCAGCCGCTGCCACAGATAAATTTAGCATTTCATTAGGAACACCAGGGCTGTCAATAAAATGTGTAAAGTCGAATGGAATGAGTATCAGCGAGCGTTCGGGGGAGAAGACACAGGCCTGTATCGACAGCTGGCTTTTCAGAAGGCAGGCCCCGTCCTCGCCTGATCAATGCGGCCCGCACTCTGCCTCGTTTTATTCTGCTGTCTCGTCCGCTGTCTCTCTTTGTCTGGCTGAGAAATGAAAATGCTGATGGTTGGCTTTGGCGCGCGCGAGATTACGGGAGAGAGAGAGACGCGCTCTGTCCGATGGCTCTCGTGGGACTGCCGCTGTCTGACAGCTGTGAAAATTCATAGCCATTGATTTTGTAATTAGCAGTTTATCAATCGTATCGACAGGCTCTTTCTGATGGATTGCAATGAAATTGTGTTCTTCAAATGTGTTTTTTTTAACCTCCACCTCACACACACACACACTACGACACACACACTCACAGCACACAGCACCCCACACACTCACTCACACACTCTCCCAACACCATACACACACACCTCGTCACACACACACACACTCACATTCTCACACACACACACACACACCACAGCACACACACACACACACACACACACACACACACACACCTGGTAATTTAGTGTGTTTTTTTTCCTGACTCTTTGTTTTAAGCATGAAATCACTTAAATTTGACATATTTTTAGTTAACAAGACTTTATTTTAAGACCTCTGTCATTTAGCATCTCAAGTAAATGTATCTTTTAGAGATTTGTACTGGAAAACAAGACAAAAATACTAAGACTAGAGGTCAACCGATTGATCTCATTTTTTAATTAATGGGCATCGGCCGATTGTGCTGCAAATTAGGCCGATTTATAGGCAGGCGCATCTGCGGGCAGCTAAGCGTTGTTGCAGAGCTCCGGAGAATCTCTCTCTGGCTGCGTGAGAGACGGAGCAGCTCACACTCTGCAGCCGCTTCTTGATCACACACAGCTTCAGCTAATGATGGCAGGGCAAAACAGACCGTTTCGAAAGCATAATTACGTTTTACCCTACAAGAATTGATGCCGGAAAGTTATCATATCCATAAGTGCAACAAGTCATTTGCATTTGAAAGTAGAAACACGTGCAATTCAGACGAAACTTCTGGGCTGATTATAATGTGCACATTAGCTTTCCACTTGAAATGTGTGTGTAGGTCCGACAATGGCATCCACGATGTCATCGCTCATGGCCATCGCTCGTGGCCAGCGCACTCTTAAGCAGTTATGAGCAGCCGGCTGTGTAATATGTGTACTCGTTATTTTTGTTATCACTTGGCCATTTGACTTATAGCAGTGTCCAGTGTTTCCCATACATTGAGTTATTACTTCGTTGAATAAACTGATCACTGCACGTTTCAAAATTAAAATGCAGCGCGGGTTTTTTTATATGAATGTATCTTTGAAAAAAACGATGGTCTTCAGAAAAGCTTAGGTGTCATTTTAATTTCGTCTTTCCTGTAATGCCTGATAAAGTAGCGTTTGTGAGCGCAGTGCTTATTAGATTACAGCCGTTACCGAGGAAACCGCTATACATCTTCTGCTCCAACAGCGCCACTTGCTGGCGGAGAATCAATTTGTATATGCAAGTCTGGGAAACACTGGGGTCTGTCAGCAAACATAAACAAAAAGCATGCTTCAGAACTGTTTTGAGAAGGTGCTTAAATTTTGAGCCATGTATTATTTCTCTGAATTAGGCTAATACTACTATTACTATCTTGTACCCTGCAATAATCATTTACTCAAACTCACTTTGATGAGATGAAGGGGGAAAAAAGAAAAAAAATCGGCCAAAAAAATCAGCATCATATATCGGCCATCGGCTGCCCTGATTTCTAAATATCGGCCAGAGAAAAACCCTTATCGGTCAACCTCTAACTAAGACAGTCTGTTTTTTGTTTTTTTCGTTCTTTCTTTCTTTTTTGTGCACTGTTGTGTGCATTATTAATTATTGACATGATAAATAACATGACATGGATTCTCTAAATAGTAGCATGTATCATATTTATAATATAAAACATCGTCAAATAAATACATTGTATATCAGTATTTATATACACTATTTTTCAAAAGTTTGGGGTCAATAAGATTTTTCAAAATGTTTTGAAAGAAGGTCCTTCTGCTCACCAAGGCTGCATTTATTTGGTCATAAATACAGTAATGTTGTTAAATATTATTAGGGTTTAAAACAGCTGTTTTCTATGTGAATATCTGTTAAACTGTAATTTATTTCTTATTACTCATAATTCATTACTGCAGTCTTCAGTGTCACATGATCTTCAGAAATCAGTATAATATGCTGATTTGCTGCTCGAGAAACATTTCTGATTATTATCAATGCTGAAAACAGTCGTGCTGATTCATTTTAATTATTAAAATAAACAAAAACTATAAAGCTGACACTCAAACAGCAGAAGCACACACCAAATCTGCAAAACCAGACACTAATTCTCAGCCTTTGACTCAGTTTTCAATTTCATAAAACACTTTCTGCAAAACACATTACACACAAATCTAACAGGAATTAATATTATGGCAAATGTTTGCTTTTGAGATGTGTTTGTGATATTTAGAATGCAGTGCTTCGTTTTGCAAGAGACGTGTGAGGCATTTTGCATTTTGTGTGTGCAATTCTTGGATTTGTGTGTAAAGTTTTGAAAAAAAGAGGCAAAGTTTTGAAAATGTGTGCAAGCAGCTGAAAAATACAAAGTCAAGAATGTTAAAAAGTGACATTTCGAAGCAGATAGACTGAAATGGTATTTCTTGTAAAATGTACATCAATCATTCTTTTTTTTTTTACTTTGAAAAATGTATTTTTACACTTGGTCGGGCAGTTTTATGGTTTGCTGTATATAGCATATTGGCCGTGTGGGTGTAGTACTCAGCATGTGTGATGTTTGTTGTTCTGGTGACAGACTCTATGCACATAGAGGACGTGGAGTCGGTGCAGAAGCTCCAGGACGCCCTTCACGAAGCGCTGCAGGATTACGAGAGCTGTCAGCACACAGAAGACCCTCAGCGGGCGGGGAAGCTGCTCATGACGCTGCCGCTGCTCCGGCAGACGGCCACCAAGGCCATCCAGCACTTCTACAGCATCAAGATGCAGGGCAAGGTGCCCATGCACAAACTCTTCCTGGAGATGCTGGAGGCCAAGGTCTGATTGGCCGCTCGTCGCGTGACATCATCGGGGCCAGAGACTGCGGAGGACGGCCTGAGACGTTTTTAAAGACCTGGAAAAAAATAATAACTTGGTTTAAAGCATAAATATAAATGGAAAAATAATTTAAAAATCTATAACAAATACTATGTACTTGTACAGTGATGCTTTTTGTTCTTGAGCTGTGCTTATATATGGTGGAAGAAACTGTAAGTCATTTCAAAGTGAGTAGTCATTTTTTCGTTCCGCTAACTCTCTGTACGTGTCGCCAACAACCTCAGTGCGGCCCTCGGACGACGCCAGGACACCTTGAGGACTTGTAAATATTCATGGAAGGATTTGGCCGAGGCTGGACGTGGAAGCTGCTGCCGGTTCTTCCCTAAATGTGAACTTGCTGACGTCCTTGAAAATACCTCTTCTTGAATCCTGGGAGGACGGCGTTTGTGACACGTTCGTCCGGGATCTCAGTCATCCTACTCTAGTAACTCAGCAATAAATCGAGCCGATGAGGAGCGCCCATCTCTCGTGTTGCACTGTACTGCTTTTTTAAACTACTTGTTATTGTTGTCGTCGGTGTTTCGGCCTAAATGTAGTCGGTGGGTGGAGGGATCGAAGGATTTACGATGCGTGGCAGAAGTCCAGGACGCTCCGTGTTCAAACGCTCAGATGCCCGTATGTCAAACGGCCTATTTTGGGCTTGTTAAGCCACCGGCAGAGGAAACGAGGTGCCCGTCATCATCTGCTTGGACCCTGCCAGGACTTTTATAGCCATGTATCTGAATGAAGGTGGGCAGCAGGTGCGGGTCTTTATCACCAGCTTTATTTTTAGGTCTTGGAAGTCGACAGCAGATTGAACAGGAGAGGTGTTTGACCTCATGTTGACACAATAGCATCACTTCAAACTCGCCGGCCCTATAAACAGCTTATTACCCTTAGATCCACTTTACAGCAGACCGCCATACGGCCATTAGCCCCAGTTATCCATTAGGAATATCCCGAGAAGCATTAGCTGGGAAAACAGCAGCGGAGTCACTGAGTGGCCCGAGACATCGGCGGACGCTACTGATGTCATGTACTTGACGTGAACTGTGGCGCTGTCTGGATTCGATACTGAAGGACCTGAGGGTTTGATTGCATCCTGGGGTGCGTTTCCCAAAAGCAGCTATGCTCGTTACCGACATAGTTTAGCGATTCAGTAGCTATGTTTCCATCCAAAGATGTGAATTTAGAATATCTCATAAAACATTTGTGAATAAAGCACTAGTTTACATCCAGTGAGTTCAAGAGAACAAAATCGTCACTTCTTGATTAACTTGCACTAAATATCACCAAGAAAAATTACATTTGCTGCAGTAGGAGAAGGCACTGTATATAATCATTTTTGTATACAATAAATTACAAGCTTTAGAGCGTGCAGACGAAATGTGTTAATTATAACGAAGCACTTTGACGAGACTTTGCTCAAGCATTTTAGAATGACAAAACTAGCATTTCAGATGCTGTGCAATGAGATCGGTTCATAGGTTAGTACAGTTATGCTGTCCCATCACAAAGTCGCATTAAGGAATTTATTCGGTAAAAGTGTTTCTATCGAAGCTTATGCGCATGTTTTCTTACCGGATAAGAAATTTATCCTACTTGGATGAGCGCATACAGTTTTTTATGTGCATTTTTAAAATGTATGCACGTCTTAGCATTTTCATCCAGCGTTTTTTTATGCGATATCCCAAAATGTGAATAAAAATAGGTGGATGGAAACATAGCTAGTGTTTCTTAAAACCACAAACATTTGCAAACAGCTTCGCAAGCTTGTGTGGCTGAAAGCACAACTTTTGACCTGTGGTTAGACATGGACTTCAATAGATCATGCTCAGTTTGCACATTAAGCAGGAAAACATGCAGTGCATTCTATAGCCTTCATTGCACTGAAATCAATCGAGTGCTGCAGTTGTGACGTCAAAGGCTCCAGGTTTTTATAATGGGGTTTTTCAATTCATGATACTTGGAAGTTTTGTTCTCCAATGTTAACTGCACACACTCATGCCTCCAAACGCTCTTATGTAGTTACTTATTACAAACATAACTGCCTCAGGATTCATGTTTTCATTCTGGGTGTGTAATTTACATTGTAGAGCAAAACGTCCAAATGTAACGTCAATTTAAATTTACCACAGACCTTTTACTCATGTTGAAAAATACCATGATAAAAACCCATTGGAAAGTCTGTGGCGAATTACTCTTCCGGGTTTTGGTGTCACGGCTGCAGCACTCTATATACATTTCGATCTATATATTTTGGTATGACAACAATCAGCTGCATTTTTGAATAGCGTGCATGTAAGTAAAAGTTTAAGCAAACCCGAGAGTATGACCGTAAGAGGAACCCACGATAAATCAAACATCAAATGGGAATCACAAATAGTTATAATAATACATTTAAACCAATTACGCACTGCATAATAATTTGATTTTAAAAAGCGAATGGCTTTCTGTTTTTCGTGTAAATTAACTATAATGATCTGACATCAAAAGTGTGGTCACATTAACAAAATTATCAAAAAAGGTCCATTGTCAATAGTATAGAGATGTATGATGCACTTTCAAACCAAGCAGCTTTCTGTTGCACGTGAATTTGTGTGAGAAAAAAACTGTGTGATCGTGCAAAACTCTCAATAATGCCGAACAACAGTAAATGTGACCAATGTTGAATTGATTGATTAGCAGTCGTTATTACTCCTCCACCTGAGTGTGACATCATTAACGACAGGCCTATTTTGTTATCAACAACAGGTGCGACCATGTTACTACAATTTTGGGAAACAGTGACTAGTTCGTTGCATTGTTACCAGGGTGGTTAATCAGCGAGATTTGTCATCATATGGGAAACAAACCCCAGGTCCAATCTCTCTCTGCATTGCTGATGTCTCTCATTGGCTTCCTAATGGCCAGACACTTCCCAGAAAACCTGAACCCGCCACAATCTCGAGCCGACCAGACGAGATAGCCAGAGAGAAGATAATGCAGGGATTCATTTTATATGCAGCGCAACTGTGTGGATTCACATTAGGGATCAATTCTGACCGAAATCATGCCAAAGCAGAGCACATCTGAACGACATGAACGCAGACGCTTCAAGCTGCCTACAACACGCAAATGTGAATTCACACGTCACTGAGTCTGGAATACGTCAGAACACAATTCATAATGTAACGCAATAGTACCGCAATGCTTTATGAACATCTGCTAGTCCTGCACTGAGATGGACACACGGTAATGAACATATATGCAACATTCACGTAGCTACCTCATCATTCATCCACGTCTGGACATTCTGTAAATACTGCCCTTTATTTAGCCTGTTTCTGTCATGTGGACAGTAACACAACATTTGGTTAATGTCTCACATACCACACTAACCACCAAAGCACACCACACTCTAACCACGTCCTGTTCGGTGCACTGATTTAGGTGCTTTCTTTCTACTTTTTTGACAACGGGACACTCGGTCACATTCATCATCTAGCGTACCCAAAAACACGTAAATGTGTGAGTGGCATGAATGTTGATTTGTGCCTCTCCGTTCACTGTTTAGGAAGGAAAAGATGCATATCTGTAAATGCTGTCAGTTATTTATTTGCTTCTACCGCAGCATGTCAGGGTCAGGATTGGTCCCTCAATGTTCAAAATGACGAAGGCTTTTGTGTTTCTCCTCAAGATATTCATTGTGTATATTATATCACTTTGGCCACGCTGTACTGTACAATAATATTGTTCATTTAACAAACACCTGTGTCACTTTCTTTTTTAAGTGGTGTGGAGCTTGTGGGTGAATTAAAAGGAACAAAGACTCCTCTCAAAGCACTTTTAGACTTCTGTTCATTTCCTCTCACAAACATACTGCCTCCAATCTTGTGTGTAATTTGTGGAGGTCCATATCAATCTATAACATGACGTGTGGTGCTGTGGGGCAAGTATAGGGGTACAAGTGTTTAATGCATTTGCGGGATGTTTTGTTGCTGTTTAATCAAAGCATTTACATTGCATCAAAGAGCAGGGGGCATTGGGGTGGGGGACTTTCGTGTGGGGCTCTGTTGGCTTCAAACTTAGACTACTTGCTTCTACTGTTGAATGAAATGGGTGATCTTTTAAGTGGTTCGGCTGGATAATGAAACATAAATCGGCACAGGATGGTAATTTAGAGCTGAAGCCCGGCGCGGGGAGGGCTTCGGGGTGGTGTTTCATCTATGTGCGGTCTGTGTTGTCAACTGTGGTCACGCCGGGATGAGGAATGGGGTACCTTTATTTTGCCGCTCGTTTCTTCGGTGCAACGGTTGTCTGCGGTTCTCATACGTGTGTGGGTAGTGAGCCGTGGTAAGTGTCGTGGTTAGGGTGGGACGCCGCATAGACGCAGGAGGGCAACCCCAGAGCCCCAAGACGCGCGTGTGTGTTACAGGTGGGAGGTGTCGGGGTGTTCTGCATGGCGCGGGGTCAACGCGACATGGGTCTGTTTGTGGGTTGTGGCAGGGGGGTCAAAAGTCGTCACTGGTGTGTTGCAGATGTCGTTGGGGGCGTGTGGTTGTGTGGTTGGGCACCTGCCTCGGGTGTGTTGGGGGGTTGTGTTGGTGGTGAGGTTGGGGTGGTGGATGGGTGTAGGTGGTGATTGGGGGGGGGGAGGTGAGTTGATTGGTGGAAGGAGGGGGGTTGGGTGTGGGGGTTTGGGTGAGTAAGGAGTGTTGTGGGGTTGGGGTGGTTGGGGGTTTGGGGTGATTTGTTGGAGGGTTGTGTGGGGAGGGAGTTGGGTGATAGGGGGGATGGTTGAGGTGTGGTGGGTGTGGGGGGTGGTGTGTGTTGTTGAGGGGTGTTTTGTGTGTGTGTGTGTGGGTGGGGGGGGGGGGGGGTGGGTTTGGGGGGGGATGGTGGAGTATGAGGGGGAGTTTGTCGTTTTTGGTGTGTGGTAGTAGTGTGGGTGTGTTTTTGTATGGTTGGGGTTGGGGTTGTGATGGGATGGTGTGGGTGTTTTGTTGGGTGTTGGGTGTTGTACTAAAAAAGCGGTAAGGGAGACTATATCAACTATTTAACAATTATGGATTACTATTGGACAACTTAAAAATAATATAAATTAATATTGCTATAAACTCCTGCTGTGTTCATAATGCATTACTGTAAACACACGGGAAGATGGATATTTTTTGACTATTGTGTGATTTAGGTTAAAAATGATATTAAGAATATATAAAGTTACAAAGAGATTTGAAAATATAATTCCTCAGGGGGGGGGGGGAGGGAAAGGGGGGGGGAAGAAGGGGGGGGGGAGAGAGAGCGAGAGAGAGAGGGGTTGGGGAAGAAGAGGGGTGGGGGTGTTTGTTTGTGTGAGATAGAGACCAAAACCACCAAATAGGTAACAACACAACCCTCCCCGGGCCAGAAGGAAGATTCACTGGGAAATAAAAGTCTTAAGAAAAAACTAAACCCTAATCCAAGACCCACCAACCTATAATATAATTATATATACTATATATATATATATATACACACAAAACTTGATTCCTAATTTAAGCACTATTTAACACTATAATGTTATATTTTTCCATCATTTTAAAAAAATTTATTGGCTTTAGCCATGGTTTATACATTCATACCTCAGTAAAGGCAATATAAAACCACATTCCCCAAAAAGATAAATAAATACATAAATAAATCGAAAACTCTGCAAAACAGACTGTTTACCCAATTCCTGTGCAGTGTTTTTTTATGATAGGACTATCAAGATTTTTTCAGAAAATCCTAACATTAAACTCTATTTAAATCAGATGTGAATCGAGTCGTATATGTGTTCCTCTGCTATAGCTGTATGACACAGAGATGCTGCCTAGATACTGTATGTAGAAGTGCAGTTAGGATGTTGAAACAAAGCTTCAGTGTAAGCATCACTATTAACTACAGCATTGATTTCTATTGTTGGAAATGTAATGTCATTAGGATGAATATTCTGGCTGTTGGCTGTAATCAAAGCTGGTTTTCCCAGCATGCCGTGTTGCGTCACGTTGACGGTGTGTTCGGTGGACAGATTTGCATTCATCAAAGCGTGAATCCCCATCAGTACGTGTTCAAGGCCTCGTATCCGTCCTAACACTTCTCCATTACTCTCAGCGCTGCTGGCCGAGGGAAGAACTGAGCTGCAGTTTACGCTTCACATAAAGGAAGAGCTAAAATTACACTCAGGACTGAAGCGGAGCGTGCAGAAATCCCACGGGAGCCACAGCTTCAGAAATCAAATAAAAGGCTTTGTCTTTCAACAGGTTCTCGTCTCGGAGCTTCTCCTGGTCCAGCGTGTTTCTCACTGCTCACTTCTTCAGGAACAGATCGGAAATCTTCATCTGGTGGTGATTCACAACCAACAGGTTCACAGTGTATTTAGTGTCTTGCAGTATTACAGCATTGCATTTTATTTATAATTTACAAGAGTCCACATAACAGTTTTCTATATTCATGATACTTTGTATATTAAAGAAAAAAGTTTTTGAGGACTATAAGATATAAACTGTTATAAAATGTTGCTAACTGTCTGTCCCTCAAAGGTCTGGACCTTTACTGCACAACACTGAAAATCACAATATATTATTACTTGACTTTTTACTATTATCTCTTTAATTAGTTGTCACCATTTAGTACCTAATGAGTTCGAGCTTAGGTGAAACTGGCAACCATGTTACTATTACCCATCTCACATTTAATTTTATTCTTAGTTTTGTTCATTGTTTAATGATTCAGCCCAGCTAACAAACAAAAATATGTTTTAACAACATTTTCCCAACATTCCCATTAACTTGATACAGTTTTTTAAATGTATCATAAATGTTTTTTCTTGGTCTTGTGAACATTCCATTTTGTCATTTTGAAAACATTATGGGAATGCTACTTTTGAATGTTCTGAAACAAGTAACATTTAAACATGCTAGAAGAATGTCCAACTATGATGTTTTAGAGAGAGAAAAATCCTTCATAACTTTGAGAGAACCTTGTCAGAACGTTCTGAGAATGTTTACTATTAGATGTGACGGTTTAAATTGTTACCAAATTTTGTCTCAAAATTTAGGCCACATTTTGGTAACAGGGCTGGGAAAAGCCTCATTTTAGATAAATACTAAATAAAGACTAAAATGACCAATATCAGCAGCTCATTTCACTGACCATCTATTTTGTGACCCATTTATGGTAATTAGCAACTAAACTAACTGGCACTGGGTGATGGGAGTGAGCGCAGACGGACGGGGATGCAGTGTTTTAGTGAAGGTGCATGTGTTGCGCTGGGATGCGATGGACTCGACCTTTTCCACATGTCAAGCAAAGGTTAGAAATCTCCACTGGCCTTAAAGAAATGCTCTTGTTTGCCATTACAGTGAAGATCTTTCTCCAGCTGCACACAGACGCTCTCGAGGGAACCTACGGATGACCCACAAACCCTCGCTGTCTGTCCGTCTCTGTCTCACTCTCTCTACTTCTTAACTGATCATTTCTTGACATCTCTGCCCAATACTCGCCTCTCTTTGCTTAAGGCCTCAAAGTAGAAAATATTTGAATCTGTCAGAGAAACTCTTACAGTAAATGAGTAGATTTCTGGCATTCATTTTCTTATTTTCAAACTGCGTTCATCAGGGTTATTATGGTTAACACACTAAAACCATAAACAAACCTGCATTACATTTAAAAAAAAAAAAATCTGATATTTGAAAAGGCACAGTCTCATTTCATTAAAATTAATCTACTAAAAAACTAAAACTGAAATAAAAAATAATGAATTTTTTTTTTTTAAAGAGAACAAAAAAATAAAAAATGGCAAAAGCACACAATGCAATTTTTTTGTAAGAAGCTTAATATTATTTACTTAGTAGATTGAGACATAAAGATGATCTGCAGCACAAACTTTTGGTCTGTCGATCATATAGCGTTATTTATTTTGTAGCTGTTCACATAATCATCAACACAATCCCACATTTATTAGTAAAGGAAAGCATGAAAAGGTCACATAAGAGTGAAAAGCAAAACAGCTGCACATTTATTGTTCTCAAGTAAATCAAACGCTTTTCCAGACTTTCTTGTCTCGAGCGCATCAATTTACTTAATGCACTATCATACATAATTCACACGTTTATGTTCCTAAATGTGATTTGTATTTAAAATTTGACCTTTAAAGCTTGATATATGAAAATGGACAGATCATATGTGATTCTGGGATGAAATGTCTTATAGATCATAGAGTTTATGAGAAGGGGGCCTTGACCGGCCGGTAATTTAGAGTGTTATGAGATCAGTGCAAAACATGCTGTAAATAAGCACGTGTCCGACAGAACGGAGATCTGGTCCGGTTCATTTCAATATGACCATCCGTACTTGGGCTCCGTGTCACGTCTCCATCTGGCTGCCGTGACCTTGCTGTTGAGAGGGAACTTTCACAAATAGCATATATGACATTCATAGACTTCCTCACCATCATCATCCTCAGTCAGATCAGCACTGGAAGCTATGCCACATATTAGATTGCATATGTGTCCCTGCAGCACAAAAGCAGGGTTAAGAGGATCTCGTGTGGGAGGGTAGTGGTAGCATAGCCAACATGCACATTGTAGTGTGGGTCAAAATATAACATTTTTCTGTGTTATAAGAAGCCAAACATCATTAGGATATTTAAAGTAAGATTCATGGTTCACATGAAGTATTTTGTAGAATTTCCTACTGGTACAGTCTATCAAAACTTAAATTTGTGAGTTAGAATAATAGTGCAGGATATGACTAGCGAAAGAGGAGGAAAACAGGGAGGAGTTGATCAGTGTAATGGGTGACAGAAGAAGACGTTGTAAAATCATGGAGTATTTATCAAAAAGAGAGGAGACGTCAAATAAAGTTTGAGGTAGGGGGCTGGATAGACTTTGCTGCAAGAACAGACGCCAGAAGGGGGGAGGGGGGGGGCGGAAGGAGAGGGGGGATAGAGTTGCGGGGCGGCTGGTGAGTGTTTCAAGAAGTAGTGTTTGGGATGTTGAAAAGTGCGGAGGATGAGCGTATAAAAAGGGAAGGCTCAAACGGTTAGGTTGTCCGCTCAGGGGAGAAAAGGGGAGTAGCCTAGAAGAGGGAAGAAGCAAAACAACCTTGACCAATACAGTAGGAAAGAAAAGCTGTTACGGGAGAGATTAATGGTAATCTTTCCGATGATGGTGCAAAGAGGTAAGACACGGCCAAAAAAGTGGATGAAGACCAACGGGACAGAGTTGGATCGAAACAACTGTGGTAGCGTGGTCACATGAGAGGAGGATAATAATAAACAGTCAAGTATCAGTGGGACCAGCGGGGGAAGTGGTACTGGGTCAAGAGGCCGTGTAGGGGGGAAAGAGGGAACGAGGGAGCAAGGAGGAGAGAGAAGAGAAACAGGCCCCTCGCCATGTTTTTCAACAGTAGAACACAAAAGGAGATATTGTGAAGAGTCTTTTCCCAGCAGCAACAACAGTTGAGCTCCAAAAAGCATCATGACTCCCACGGTACAGGGGAGAGTGGGGCAAGATGAACCACTTTTTACTTATGCGGTCCTCAAGATAAGAGAAAATGAGGCAGATGTCCAATGAAATTATCTGGAGTGATTCAAGATGCTTCCTTTCATTCAAAATGATCAGAATGTATCTGTGACGAAGGGTTCTAAAAATATGGCTTCTGACAAAAAACGTGTTTCCGTGTTTCAATCTGCCCCAGGTGACCCGAGTCCGTGGGTAAGATGCATCTGACTGAATCTGATTCAAACCCATGCGAAATTATTAGATAATTTACCTCTTTTAAATACGAATTAATTAATCAAATTTCCTTTTACAAACAGGCATATTTATAAACAACATAATACCAACCAAATGAAGTGTAGATTTCAATCTTTTAATTGTTTGCGTTTCTGAAACAGTATGTTGAACACCAAAGTTGTGACCTTCTCAAAAACAGATTAAACAGAGTTTTTGAGTAAAATATAAAAAAACGTGTTTGAATGAAGGAATAAATGTCGCTGAAACTAATTAACATTGAAGTCAAAGGATTCTTGGCATGGCAGCTTTTCAGTAATGTCAGGACATATCTGATTATAATGTGATGAAAAGCATCTTCTTATGGTTCTTATCAGAGAAACTAAACAATTTCTTCTAATATTCAGATTTTAGAACAAAAGACAAAAAATTTTAGACAAAAAATTGTGCATATTTAATCAGATAATGAATCATATGCATATGCAAACATAACATTTCAGAAAACCTGTAATACGAAACTCAATGTACTGTGATGAATCCGCTGGGAAGGTTTGATATTAGCTAAAATTGTTTTCCTTAAATTTGCCTTAAATCCGGGTCTTTTTCTCTCATAAAGCCCTGTGTGACTTCAGAAGACTTGCAATATGGTGCACTGTAGTGATATCAGATGTTGGATAGCCTCAGACGGGGCACCATTAAATGTAGTGATTTTAGATTTAAGTAGCACCACCAGTCTAGTGGGCTTAAATATTAATATTAATATTTAGTTTCGGTCATTCTATTTTATGGGGCATCAGCCAGGAATTTCACCTTGATGGTAAAGAACATGGAAGATTGTTGACTAAATAAGAATGACATTGTATTCTGACCAATCTGAAAGAGTTGTGAGATAGCGTTAACCTGTAGAGCCTCTTACAGTATTATCAACACACGTGTAATAAAAGGGGTTTCATTAACAAAGGGATAGACAAGAGTAACTAACAACTACTAAATGGATACAATGAATGGATAAAGTGCAAAAGATTGATAAATACAAGTGATTGAGTTGGATGTTACTATGGGCTATGGGTTTGCAAAGATTAATTTGATACAAATAGATGACCTTAATTATTGACCATAATTACTGTTTTTCCTTTAGATTGTTCTTGCAGGACAATTCATGAGCAGAAGAGACTCTGATCTGGAGTGCATCAGTCAACTCGCTCTTACAACAGCAAAGGAGAAAAACAGCTCGACACCTGGGAGCTTCTGCACGCTGTAAAAGGCTGTAATGCAGTAAAGTGTCTTTCACAATATCAGTCTGCCACGGCGCGACACAAAGACACAAAGAAAAGCGCCATGGCATTCACGCGCCGATCAATAGGCCTGCTTACAGCCGCGGCGTTGCTCTAATGAACGTGCCTTGGTAAAGTGCACATATTGGCAGGCTTTTTGGGTCGCTTTTCAAGAGAATTAGCACTGTCACCACACAGCTAATCGAGAATGTCTGGAGCATAGACTTCTCACTAAATATCAATTAGACCGACAGAGTGAATCCAAACACATTTCGTGAAGTGGCAGCGCGTTCACATGCTCTGAGACAAGAGCAACCCAAGCTCATTCGAAATGTGTGCCTCTAAATACATTTCTGCAGAACCGTTATTTCGTACCTTACTGCACGTTTTGAGGCAGTTTCAAAGTGAAGCGTCCAGTGAGTGGTGTTAAAACGCTTTTGTTACGTTTTTGTTACGTTGATATAGGCACCTATTGCTGTGTTTGTATTACACTACTTCAGGTACATATTGCAATGGTTCGTAATTCAAATATCCGAGGACTGTCGCTAAAAGTTAATGATCTATCGTGTTGAAAATATCCCATACACCAAACCAAACCCTAAACCTACCCGATAGTGTTAACAAATGCAACAGTGATGTAAAAAACGCATTTGTTGATGCAGCCGTACTATTTTAACTTTCGTATGCAGATTCCAGCTGTTCTGTCAAACTGTAGTTTCACTGGGTTCGTACCGCACAAACCTACTGAGTTAGAAAACTCATGCATATGAAGCTGGATATGTGACGACACGTTCAAAAGTATCAGTTTTCAAATCTAGAATTTTTTTTTGAACTTATAACATAGTATTCCTCTTGTAATTATGCGAAAGTTAGAGCTTTAATTAATGGAGAAGTGGGGGGACCTGCAAATCATGTTTTGTGGGAAAAGGAATAAAAGTTGTTGGAGTTTTACTGCCTCTAGTGGTCATTTCAACTGGAAACTGCAGCGATTTGTCTGTATAGGTACGTTTTTTTCGCAGAAATGTAGGTAGAGGCACGTATTCCCAATGAGGCTGTGTTGGACAAGAGACAGTAGCTGTGTTTCCATTACCCTTCAAATTTCGCAAATTGAAACCTGCGAATTGACAATACTCCTTAACAACGCATCATTTCCAAAAATCTCCTGTATAGGTCTCTCAAAAAACGTTTTTATTCTCGAAAGAAAGTGCTATTGTCGCAAACTGCAATGGAAACATGTATTTTTTTCCCTCACATTACCAGGTGACATGCCTATGTAAATTCATATGTACCCCCTGGTGACCACAAAACAGTCATTGGGAAAGGGTATATTAAAAAATTTTTTAAAGTAATCTTTTGTCCATTGATTATTGGTTTGTAGGTATAGTACAATATTGTCTGTATACACCTATTGGAAAATCTGGAATCTGAGGGTGCAAAAAAAAATCCTAAATATTGAGAAAATCATCTTTAAATTTGTTCAAATGAAGTTCTTAGCAATGCAATTACTAATCAAAAAATTAGGTTTTTGCTATATTTACGGTAGGACATTTACAAAATATTTTCATAGAACATGATCTTTACTTAATATCCTAATGATTTTTGGCATAAAAAGAAAAATTTATAATTTTGACCCAAACAATGTATTATTGGCTATTTCGGCATAGATGTGACTCTGATACCGACCACCGAGTTTGTATAGTCAAATATAATATGGAGGAGCGTGTGTGAATATATGCTTCCCGGTTGACACAACTAAAGTAAATCTATGAGTGAATAGGTTTAGGGACATAGATTTTTCAGCAAAATAAAGATTTGAAGCAACTAGAATTAATGTCATAAAGTCACTTTTAGCACATTATGATTATGATATCTGCTGATGGTTAGTGTTAGACTACAGTGTTATTGACAGCTTTATTACCTGCAATGAAATACTGTCTGGACACGTTGGGGGGTCGGGGAGGGGGGAAAAATGAAAGAGAGTGGCGCGTGGGCATTATTTCGATGGCTATTCCTAGAGACACTACGGGAGCGTTCCAAAGCCACTTCATCACCAGGAAAATAACAGTGTCAATGTACAGTTCATGCTGTAAAGCAGCTCTACAGAAGATAATAGAGTCATTATTCAGTTCAATAACTGTTTTGATATTGCAGATTTCATCAATAATGATGTGAATTATGTTACATCAATATGGATCACTTTCTACATCATTCAAATCAAATCTACAGAAAGCACATCATTATATCTGCGGTGTTTTGGCAAACTGCAATCCCTCCACTTCTTCAACAGTTATACAGTAAAATACCTATATATCGATTTAATCACCATTAACAAAACTCAAAAACTAGACATTTGTCATAAAATTATCTGCAACGTTCTTGAAAGGATATTAAATCAACATCTTTTTGTCATTGCACAAGATGAGCATATCCATCTTTATAATATTCATAATAACATGACTAGTCTATACACACATTTTCAAAACTTTGTCTCTTTTTTTCAAAACTTTAAACTCAAATCCGAGAACTGCACACACAAAATACAAAATGCCTGTCAGTGCGGGTCAAGTACTCTTCGCTAAGATGAAGCCCAAAAAAAAAAAATGCGCATTCAAAACATCACAAACACATCTCCACGCAAACTGGGGTGTCAAACCACCGTTGCATAAATCGTGCGCTGTTAGATTTGTGTGTGTTGTGTTTTGCAGAAAGTGTTTTATGAAATTGAAAACTGAGTCAAAGGCTGAGAATTAGTGTCTGGTTTTGCAGATTTGGTGTGTGCTTCTGCTGTTTGAGTGTCAGCTTTCAGAAATTGTGTGACAAGTGAAGATTTTGTGTGTAAGCAGTTGAAAAGAACTGTAAGAGAATAGCTGTAGAGATGCTTGACTTAAGTTTGTTTCTTCTGCATCACAGCACTGATGCCTGACAGCTCTGGTTAATGGCATGTGAACTGTTCATTTACTGGCAATGATATTATATAGCAGAAGATCTGCCTGTGTATGACTGTGTTGTGATTTTCCCCTGTGTGTGTTTTTTCGTCTTTCCTCTCAGGTGAGCGGAGCACCTGTGAATCAGCCGTATGGAGCGCTGAATGATCCGCTCTGTGCATTATTGTAATTATATTTCCATGGATAGCTAAATTAAGTCATTGTGCTTCAGGGGACACAGACAACTGTACTTTACCCACTGACACACATGAGTCAGTGTAGTCTGTTAAGTAAAGGAGAAAAGACCCCTATTTATAATGCCACCGTTTTCAGCATCGGCCGCATGCAGAGGGTTAACCAGTCACACGTTTAATGCGTTTCACTTCACCTGCTCAGGAGCGGCTCTGAGTGCTGATCTTACTGTAGTGATGAAGACTTATTAAGTTTTAATGAGAGGAGCTCCATCTGTAGAGCACTTGTTGAATTGCAAAAGTGATCAGTGTTGTCAAACAGTGCAGGTCCAACACAACACTACTTATCACACTGAAATGACAAACATGTAAACAAAAATAGAAATGGCTTAATAGGCCAACTGCAGTACTGCAGAAGCTTTCACATCAACATCTAAAGCTATGGGAAGTGTTTAAAACGCTTAAAAAAGTTTCTGTTGCTGTCCCAATTACAGGGCATGATTATATGGTTATTTGTTGTTTATTATAATTTTATTCCTGCCGTCAGAACAGATCTGAGACACATTTTTAGGTCAAAACCCACCAGCTAAGAAGCACTGAGCTAGATTACACAAAAATACTTCACTATGATAAAGTGACGTCATCAGATGGTTATACAATAGTACTCTGATATATGCCGTTGCACTGAATAATTACCACAAACATTTACCACAGTTCCTGTATCTCAGCTGGTAGATGCCAACATCTCCAGAGACGCTTTTGCAAGGACTTTTAATTTATAGACTAAACAACATTTTTGACCCATCATGTTAGTTAGTTAAGTACTAACACATTTTACCAAAGCTTTTATAGCTGCTTTAATCACCATAAAACGTCTCAGGTTATGTATGTAACCCTGGTTCCTCGAGGGAATGAGACGCTGCATCGAAAACGCTAGGGGAACGCCTTCTGCGACCCACGCTCTGAATCACATGTGAAATTCAGTTCAATATGCATGCAACTGATGTCACGGGAGGGTGCCGTCATGACCATGGAAGCTAAAAAGCTACGTGTTGTGGCGGAGCCAGCGTCAGCTTCTAGGAATGAAGCAAGCGCTGGCAGGGACGTCGGAAGTATGGCACCGAGACGCAGCGTCTCATTCCTCGAGGAACCAGGGTTACATACGTACCTGAGACGTTTCTCTTCAGGAACTCAAGCTGCGTCGGAGGACGCTTTGGGAGCGAGTATGCCCACGCTGCCAGATTTCCAAATCTCTGCCTAGTGTGGCAGCTTGCACAGCTAAGGCGAGAGAACAGAAGAGCTAGGAGTGGCTTGCATGTCTAGACCGTAGAACCTGACGAAGGTAAGGGGCGTGGACCAACCCGCAGCGTTGCAGATGTCCTGCATAGGCACACCCGCTACAAAAGCCTTAGAGGCTGCCACACTTCGAGTCGAATGAGCCTTGACCCCTAACGGCGAGGGGAGATCAGAGGACTCATAACAGATGGAGATGGCATCCACTATCCACAGACTGAGGGTCTGTTTAGTTGTTGGAAGACCTCTCTTAGGGGGACCGTAACAAACAAACAACTGGTCCGCCCTCCTCCACAGGGCAACTCTGTGGACGTATGCATCCAGTGCTAGCACTGGACACATACAGTTAAGCTTCTGCTGGTCTGGTTCCCCGAAGGGAGGAGGACTGAAGGCCTGAAGTACGATGGGCTGCGGTGCTGATGAGGGGACTTTAGATGGCGACCACTCCACAGACCGCGGGCAGGGTGGCCACTCATGACCGCACCTCCACCGGTGAGGGATACATCCGTCGCTAGAATACGCGGCAACAAGGAGCTCCCAGCACTGGGCCCTGAGACAAGAACCAAGGTTTCCTCCACATGTCTAAGGCACGTAGGCATCTCCGCGTGACCTTAAGCATGCGAAGCGGGTTTCCCCTCGGGGAGAACCCCCTGGTCTTGAGCCACCACTGTAGGGGCCTCATGTACAGCAGGCCAAGAGTAATCACGTTGGACACAGCTGCCATCAGACCCAGCAGTCTTTGAAACTGCTTGACAGTGAGTGACTGGCCTTCTTTCACTCTCTTGACTGTAGTGAGGATCGAGTTGACCCGAGCAGGAGACAACCGTGCCCGCATCGTGGTCGAATCCCACACCACGCATAGATAAGTGGTCCTCTGTAATGGAGAAATCACACTCTTCTTGGCGTTTAGTCTTAACCCCAGCTCTCTCATATGGGCTAGGACGACATCTCGATGTCGAACCGCTATCTGCTCCGATTGAGCTAGTATTAATCAATCGTCGATATAGTTGAGTATGCGGATGCCCTGGAGTCGCAACGGAGCCAGAGCAGCATCCACACACTTCGTGAAAGTACAGGGTGAGAGTGCAAGGCCGAAAGGAAGAACACGCTTTGCCCACAAAAACGAACCTCAGGAACTTCCTGTGATGAAGAAGGATGGAGATATGGAAATATGCATCTTTCAGATCTATCGTCACAAACCAGTCCTCAGACCTGATTTGACACACGACCTGTTTGATTGTGAGCATTCTGAGCGGTTCAATAGGAGCAGATAGAAAATGGGATGCAACCCCCCCCACCTTCTTCGGACACCAAAATGGTAACGGCTGTAGAACCCGGATATATCTACGTGAGGAGGGACCACCTCGATGGTCTCCTTCCTTAAGAGAGTAACTACTTATTTTTCTAATACCAGAGCCTGCTCGGGACCCTCTAGAGCGGGGGTCCCCGTTAAATCGAGGTGGATGAGAACCGAACTGGATTCTGTAGCATCTTTCTACAGTGAGCAGGACCCATTGAGACACATTTGGCAGTAACTTCCACGCTGCTAAATAATCTACTAAGAGAATCAGTCTCTCAAGACTGACCTCTGGTGTAACCAGAGCGGTTTTGCCTTGAGCATACTGCACGCCGACAGGGGGAAAACCAAACTAGTTGCTCTGGGGACCTCCGCAGAGGCCGCGAGTCTCTCAGTCCCGCTATGTTGCTGGGCGGTAACTGACAGATATGCTCGCTGGAGACCGCTGCGCCCTGGAACACCAGCGGGGTTGGCAGAATGATCTCCCGAGGGCACTGGTGGGAGACGGGCACCGTGTAATGCGGTGGGAACCTCTCTGCCCCAGAAGGACCTGCCCTCGCTAGTCCTACACTCCAATAGTCAGGACCTTTTGTGGGAGGCGCTCGCAATGCAGGCAGCCGGCCCCCTCAAGAGCCTACTCTGCGTGCCTCGCTCCCAAGCAAACCACGCACAGGCTGTGTGTATCCCCACTCGTGATGTAACGTGGGCAGGGAGGAACACACAACCTATAACGGCTTGCACTCGCCCTTTACATGCTTTGTCTTAGCATGAGCTTTAGACATAGCTGCTTATAGAACTTTCTCTCACAATAGACAGACAACAATAAATATGACTGGCACACACACAGAGCGCTTCACTGAATGACAGAAAGCTGACGCAGGCTCTGCCGCACGTGCTTTTATAGCTTCCTGGTCATGACGTCACCCGCCCGTGACGTTCCGTTCAGCTATTGGACTGATTTCACATGTGATTCAGAGTATGGGTCAGAGAAGGCGTTCCCCTAGCATTTTCGACGCAGCCCGAGTTCCTGAAGAGGAATCACTGTTTATGTAAATATGACCAATCTGTGAACACAATATCTGTTTTTCCTGCTAAAAAAAACATACTGTATGCTGCATCATTGTTGTCTTGAGCCCAGGGTTATTATTGTTAACTGAAATTAAAACAAAAACTTTTTTTTTAATCATTACTTGAAATAAAACAAAATGAAATAAAAGGGATATTTCCCCTATTTCATTTACATTTCACATTTTTTATATCAATGCCAAATCAATACTACAATAACACTGCTTGAGCCTGATATGTGCATGTGTATTCAATTTTTCTGCACAAAAATATTTGCAAGTAAATGTACTGTACATAATTGGTGAGTTTTCAGTACACAAAAATGGCAATGGCACAAAAAAACGAAAAACACAGAATATTAACGACAGTATCTATAGAGGAGATGAACGGAAGGGGAGAGCAAGAGGCGAGACGAACGAAGAGAGTATTGTAAGTTACTTTGATACACAGATAGAGACATAATATTAGTATGATTTATTGTCATTACTAGGTCAACCCATTTTTTTTTTTCAGTGGTTGTGTATAGAGATTATGCGTTTTAATGTGTACAATTAAAAACACAAAATGTACTCAGAGTGACAACAAAACAGGAATAGTTTATCATCCAGAGGTGAGGCTGTTAATAGAGTTAAATACATTTCTGTCGATCAACCACAATGCGGATAATCTCAAAATGGCCAGCTGAATGGGCTTGACCAGTCTACCGGTCTAATCGCTATATTCATGGCTGGGAATTAGACATCTGAAGGAGCTGCTCATCACGTTCAGTGACAGAGGGAGATCCAGCACTCTTGATGATATGTGGCTGCATTACGGCGCTCAAGGCTGGTCATGCAGTTAAAATGCTCCAGTAACATTTCCTTTTATTTATATCTGTAGACCTTGACTGAAATAAATGAGTTGAGACAATGGTAGCGGACGCTGCCTTACGAACAATATTCTTGTGACATTAGCAAATGAGCGCACGTGACACATTGAGCTCGCTCACCTGATAGCTGTCCACAGCCGCAACACGGAGGCCTTCTGAAACTTGAAAGTCGGAGCATCATCATCTTAAATCTTAACTATCAGCGGCGCTAGAGGAATGAGCGACAGCCGTATCCGTCAGGGAAATGGCATGGTATAGTCCACGCTCCTTTCAATTTATAACCTCCTTTAATGTTCTGTCATATTTACTGTTTTATTGCGTCTTTTTCACGATCACATCCTTATGTCCGAGCTCATGAGCTTTTCTATGCAGATCATCTGTTTGTGAAAGACAGGCGTCCTGTTCAGTAAAACTGTCTCAGGTAACAGGGAATTTTTTTCAGAACTTTAGCCAACTTTCTGTAAAGGTTACGAACAAACTTTATTCCAGTAATGTTAACAGAACCTTCGTTTGAGTTATCTGAGGCCTCGTGTATAAAATGTTGCATAGAAGCAGCCCTGCATTTGATTCAAGATCATTTCTCAGATGTGCGAATGTGATTCAGAAAAACAAACTTGCACACAAAAGAAAAGCGTCGAATGATCACACGCTGTTCAGATCTGAATAATCTATAAATGCAAGTGATATTTTGTTTTTTCCTTGAAACTGATGGAGGGTATGCTTGGAAAACTTGAAAAACAAAGTGAATTTGAATGAATGCAGCAAACAGGTGTAGAATTATCATTCAAATCTGAATTGAAGAAAGTAGAATTAAAATGGGGGGAAATAATTTGACTACATGATCATTGGTGTATGGTTTAGTTTATACTTTAGATTTTTTCCTATAAACAGGTCATCATGCACACAACACATGAGTATTTCCGGAAACATTAGATAATAATGATCAATGTTTGAAATGGCATTTACAGAAATGTATTTAGTTTTAATCTTATTTTGATTACAAATGTTTATATATATATAGATACTGAGCAGTTGACAAAACCCCTTTAAAACCATCAAAACCAGCTTATCCAGGCGAAATAAAGACCTAACACATTTTCAGAAGAGACGTTAATGTTTACATTATCTGATCCCATTGTGGTGTCATTTTGCAGTACTGTACAGTATGTTGTTAATGTTGTTAAGATACAGTCACAAAAAATTTGTAAACCCTTTAAAAACATTTGGATTTTTGCATTGATTTCTTGTAACATGTGTCATCTGTATCCAAGGCACAAATAGACGAACAATCAACAAATAAATATTATGAATCAATAAAATGGGTAAACTAATAACACACAAACAATTAAACTTTCACTGTACAGTAAAAGCTTTCATTGTATCTTAAAAACGCATTACAGAGACATACAAAGCTGGAAAAGACTATGAGAGCATTGCTAAAGATCTGGGTGTTCATGCATTTAGCTAAGATACTCTTGTCATCAAATGTAGATAGTTCTGCACTATTCCTACTCTCATTAGGAGTGAACATCGTGCCAAGATCACTCTAAATGCAAGACAGACGATCCTGAAAGGTGAGAGCACATGGAACAGCAAAAGAAAAACACTACCAGAAAAACACTGAACAAGAATGATTTTCACGAAAAAGACAACAAGCAGGAAATCACTGCTGTCTAAAAAAATTCTCATGTTTGCCCAAAACCACCTGGATGTTCCACAACTGGGAAAATATTCTGTGAAAACATTGTTCATGACTTCAAGCTTTAGAGAGGTTGGGTGCTGCAAAAAGAAGAAAACACATGTTCCTCTTCAGGAACTCGAGCTGCATCGGAAACGCTAGGGGAACGCCTTCTGTGACCACGCTCTGAATAACATGTGAAATCAGTCCAATAGCTGAGCAGACGTCACGGGCGGGTGACGTCATGACCAGGAAGCTATAAAAGCAAGTGAGGTGAAGACAGCGGCAGCTTCTGTCATTCAGCGAAGCGCTCTGTATGTGTCAGTCATATTTATTGTTGTCTGTCAATTGTGAAAGTCTATAAGCTCCAGCTATGTCTAAGCTCATGCAAAGACAAAGCATTTCAAGGGCAAGAGCAAGCCACGTTGTAGGTTGTGTGTTCCTCCCTGCCCAAAGAAAACGTTATATCACGAGTGGGGATACACACAGCCTGTGCGTGGTTTGCTTGGGAGCAGTCGGGAGCTCTCAGAGGGCTCTCTTTGGCAGGAGGGAGCTTTCAGTAGCGTCCCACAGGTTGCCGAAGGCCCCGCTTCGACTTTAGACGAGGCGCAGTGGCGGCTGTGCTACATGGGATTTCGCGTAAGGGATCTGCTTCCAATACAGATCAGAGCGCACATTGCGGGGGTTCGGAAGCCGGGCCTGCGGGTTTCACCACCGGGAGGGAATAAGAAGGGCCGACGCTCCGCCGTCTTCTCCAGAAGATTGATAGGAGGGGCTTCAATAGAGTCGCCAGTGCAACAAAACATCAGTACCAAGGCATATTATGCCTGATATTATAATGAGCAGCAATAATAGGGAGCCGGAGGCTAGTCCAGTCGGCTACTCGGGGGAGGATTGTGTTTTTTCAGCTCTGTTAAGTGCTAGCCTCCACGCTCTCGCCGGGCACGCTTATCGAGGAGGTGGTGCGTGCCATGTGAATCAGGGCGGATTCCGGTCACGCTGCTGGAAGGCACGGCCAGGGGATGAGAACGCGGAGGCTCGCATATGATCTGGCGGATGGGTTGGAGACGGCTCTTCCTATCTCCACCGTGTTCGCTAGATCTAGAGCCCGTTCTCGGGGCTTGGAAGCCCGCGCTGCGGTTCTTCCCCCTCTGAGTGAGTGCTGCGTCCCTCTTTCTCTGAGGAGATTGATGTTGTTTGTGTGACCGAGTGGCTCGCGCACAGCGCATATATTACATAATTTCAGTACTTTTTGATAGTGAATTTTACTACACTAGACGTAATTTCTCGTCTGGTGTGTGGATTGCATTTAAAATGTCATGAAGGAACATAAAAGAAGCTTTGTATGCACTATGAGACTGTTAGAAATACAAGGGGCTCTGGCGATAAAATTTCATAAGAGTGAAGAAGAGCCGCATTAACCTGCTCTTCCTTGGAGGAGGGTTTGAGGCGGTTAGCAGGGGCTGGCTTTGGGCGGAGCAGTCCCAACCTACCGTGTTCCAGCCCCTCATTCTGGGGGCCTCACTTCTCGTACTCCGCAGAGTCTAAATTCAGATTGGCGCTCCCAGGCCGAAGGCTTCTAGCAGAAGGCGGGTCTGTGGACCATCATTCTCGCTGGATAGTCTGCGTCGTAAATGTCCCGACGGATAGAGGCCTAGACTTTTTTAGGGGCCAGCTCACCTGGGGATAGAGGTTCACACCGCAATTACACGTGTGCGCGTCTCTCCTAGTGCCATCTAAGGAGTCGGTCTGCCAACCCTGCCAAGTGTTTACAGGGTGCAGCGGGTCTCCGGCGAGACACTTCTCCCATTTACCGCCCGTGTTGGAACGTAGCGGTACTAAAGAGCCGCATACCTGTCATACGGGGGTGTATCAGAGCAAGCTAGTTTGGTCGTCTCCACCAAGTCAGAGCTAGCCGTCTCTGGGCCCACCAAAGAAGATCAGTCTCGAGAGATGATCCCTAGTAGATTATTTAAGAAGCTTAGAAGCTACTGCCCAACAGTGTCTCCAATGGTTCCTGCAGATTGTAGAGAAGGTTACAGGATCCAGTTCGGTTCTCGTCCGCCTCGATTTAACGGGGACCCCCGCTCTAGTGAGTAGCGAGCAGGCTCTGGTATTATAACAAGAAGTAGTTACTCTCTTAAAGAAGGAGGCCATCGAGGTGATCCCTTCGCACGAGACAGACTCAAGACTCCTCACTAGGAAAGTTCCTGAGGTGCGCTGTGGGTGCACAAAAGCCTACCAAGTCGTGGTTGTTCCTTAGGCCTCGCACTCTCACCCAAAATGCTTCACGAAACCTAAAACGCACAAGAAAATTCGAGGGGTCCGTTCGATATTAGCTCAGTTCAGAAGCGATGGCGGTATTCGACATCAGGATGCGTTCTAGCCACACGGAATAGAGTAGGGTTAAGACTTAATTCCAAGAAAAGTGTGCTTTCTCCAGTAAAGAGAACCACTTATCTGGGCGTGGTGTGGGATATGACCACGATGCAGGCATGTATGTCTCCTGCTCGGATCGAGTCGATCCTCACCCGCGAGAGTAAGAGAAGGCCGGTCACTCACTGTCAAGCAGTTCCAGACTGCTTGAGCTGATGACAGCTGCGTTCAAAGTGATAATTATTGGCCTGCTGTACATGAGACCCCTAAAGTGGTGACTTAAGACCAAGGGGTTCTCCCCGAGGGGAAACCAGCTTCGCATGTTCAAAAGGTAACGTGCGGAGGTGCCTACGTGCCTTAGACATGTGGAGTAAACTTTGGTTCTTGTCTTAGGGCCCGGTGCTGGGAGCTCCTGGTCGCCGCATATGCTAACGACGGATGCATCCCTGCACGGCATGGGGGGGCGGTCAATGACGTGGAGCACCCTGCACCTCGGTCTTTGGACAGTGGGTCACCATCTGGACAGGAGGCATATTCAATTGTCTGGGAGATGTACTGGCCATGTTTGCGAGTTCTGACGAAACAGCTTGGTCTAACAGGAAATAGAAAAGACGTCGTAACACCAGGTGGGTTGGTGCTCAGAACGCGATACAGCGGTGGTTCTTACAGCAATCACACCAGGGGCGTTATGCATTTGCGTCCCCTTGTACAAGCGGGGCACCGATACTTGGTTAAGGTCCCAGGGCAAAACTCCTCTCGCTGAGAGCTGTTCACGGTCCTGGGCATCTCAATATGGGAGCAGACATCCTGTCGAGGCAGGGGCTGAGGCCTGGGGAATGGATGCTTCACCCCGAGGTGGTGAAGCAGATATGGAGAGTTGTTGGCCAGGCTCAGGTGAACTTGTTTGAGACTCATATGATATCGCACTGTCCCCTCTGGTTCTATCTCTGACTCATCCAGCTCCACTGGGGCTGGATGCCATGGTACAGACGTGGCCGAGGCTTCGTCTGTACGCCTTTCCTCCGATTTTTCTGCTCCCGGAGGGAGTTCTGAGGAGAGTACGCCAGGACGGGACCGACATTGTTGTTATACAACGCGCCCCCGCCCGGAGCTGTGGAAGCTGTGGGTGTGGCCTCTGAGGAGGCACAACTCATGACTTCCGGTCCCTCAACCGAGTTTGTTGAGACTATCCTCCATCCAGAGCTTCCTCTATGAGGAAACTGTCTTTCTGCGGAGACCGCCAGCCCGACCCAGCTAACTGCCCGTTTGGTACAGTTCTGGAGATCCTGCAGACCTGTTTATCCGCAGGGTTGACCCACTCCACCCTAGAGGTCTTCATGGCGGCAATTGCGGCCTACCACGCCCCTCTCGGTGGACATTCAGTGGGAAGACACCCTCTTTTTACACGTTTCCTCTGCGGTGCGCTGAGGCCGAGGCCTCCGGCCAGAGAAGCTTATGCTAAGTGGTGGATCAGGATGCTATTCCATAGACTCGAGTCCTCTGATCTCCCCTATCCTTTGGGGGTCAAGATTCACTCCTCCAGAAGTTGGCCTTTGGGATGGCGGGCCCCGCCTACTTCTCTCGCCCTAGCTGTGCAGTCTTCCACACTAGGCAGAGATTTGGAAGTCTGGTTGGAGATGGGCATCTCGTGCCCCTAGCGTTTCCCGACGCAGCTCGAAGTCCGAAGAGGAACGTCTCAGGTACGTAGGTAACCCTAGTTCCTTGAGGGAACGAGACGCTGCGTCTCGGTGCCATACTTCCGGCATCCCTGCCAGCGCTTGCCTCATTCCTGAAGCTGACGATGGCTCCGCCGCACATGCTTTTATAACTTCCTGGTCATGACGTCACCCGCCCGTGACGTCCCGCTCAGCTATTGGACTGATTTCACATGTTATTCAGAGCGTGGTCACAGAAGGCGTTCCCCTAGCGTTTCCGACGCAGCGTCTCGTTCCCTCGAGGAACTAGGGTTACATACGGTAACCTGAGACGTTTTCTGTCCTGACCTCAAACTTAAGCCAATTCAGATGCTGTGACAACCTCAAGAGAGCTGTGCCATCAAGACAACCCAGAAGTATTGAAACACTAAACAGATTTGTGAGATGGATTGGTCAATAGCCTTATAAGCAGCAACAGAAAACATTTGGTGAATATTTTACTGCTAAATGAGGAACTACATGATCCTGATTCAAGGGTTCACTTACTTTCCCCACTCTGTACCGTGAATGGTTACTCAGTGTATTCGGTGTGGCAATGTGTTTTTGTGTTATTCGTTTAATCAGATTTGTGTCTGTGCGCTAAATTAAGATCAGACCACATTTTATGAGTAATCAATGCAGAATTCACAAGGATTCTGACACCGCTGAACTTATGTTCAATATGTTTAATCAGTTGTGAAAAGCTGATTCTATATCAAGAAATAAGTGTAATTAGTTAAAACTATTGATCTAATTATTTATGTTTTAATCTAAATATCTATTCCCATTCAAATTTCAATAAAATATCTTGTCGAGAGCAACCAATTCAAAGTCACAGATCAGAAAACATACAGACCACAGCTGAATGCTCTATAATCTTAAACAATCTCACAGACCAACCACCCAATGAGAACACGTCCAACAGGAGTATAACATTTCAAAACTCCACCTCATTTGGCAGTTTGATCTCATAGCTCCTTTGCTTGTCAGTAGCATTGGGTGCAGGATGAACTCTGGGATATGTGGCAAACACTCCATCACAATACACTGTGTGAGAGGTAACTGTAGTCAGCAGCTCCACAGCACTTTGCCTACTTCATTTGTCAGACTATGTCTCGCTTTAACTTCGATTTCTTCTTAACCCTCCAATTAAAGCCCACTAAAGCTCACCCTGGGAGATAGTGAGAAGAGCGGACAGCTGTCGAGAGTTACAAATGACAGAGTGTTCCGCTTTATCTACCTCAGTCACCAGGAATCCATGACATCAGCATTCACATGGCAGAAGATGAGATGAGGACAGCGAAGCGAGGACAGGACCTTGAGTCCAGATCACTCACAACTAGAGACAAACAAGACACAAACAAACCACCCCAAACTATCCTATCAATCAATCTGAACACTCGACCTACCACCAAGTTTACCCTATCAACCACCAGACCACCCTACAAACCACCCAGAATACCCTATCAACTGCTCTGAACACTCTACCAACCACCAAGTTTAGTCTAACAACCATCTATAGATCACCCAATGCATCACCCAGAACACCTTACAAACCACCAGATCACCCTATCAACCACCCAGAACACCCAAAACACCCTATCAACTACCCAGAACACCATATCAACCACCCAGAACACCCTATCAACCACCCAGAACACCCTACCATCCGCCCAGAACACTGTGCAAAGTACCAGATCACCCTACCAACCACCCAGAATAGCTATCAATCACCCAGACCACAATATAAAGCACCAGATCACCTAACCAACCACACAGAACACCATACAAACCACCAGATCACCCTATGACCTACATTTACATTTACATTTAGTCATTTAGCAGATGCTTTTATCCAAAGCGACTTACAAATGAGGACAATGGAAGCAATCAAAATCAACAAAAGTGCAATGATATGCAAGTGCTATAACAAGTCTCAGTTAGCCTAACACAGTACATGTAGCAAGTTTTTTTTTTCAATTATATAATAATACAAAGCAAAAGACTAGAATAAGAATCGAGCACGCTAGTGTTAAAAGTGTAAAAAGAAAATGGAGTACAAAAAGATTAGGAAATGGGATAGTGTATTTTTTTAGTAGTATTATTAAATTTTTTAAGAAAACAAGCAGTTAGAAAATTGAATAGAGTGCAAGTCTAAAAGGGACAAGTTTTTTTATGAATAGAATTAGAAAAGAGAGTGCTAGAGTTAGAGGGGTCAAATAAAGATGGAAGAGATGTATTTTTAGACGATTCTTGAACGCGGGCTAAGGACCTCAGACTGCTCGGAACTGAGTTGGGCAGGTGTTCAACAGGAGGGACATTTTCATTTAAAATTCCTGAAAGTGATTTGTGCTCTGTGGGCGAGAAAATAAGAGCCCAGACCGGCTCATTGGCACGAACGCAGCTGTATAGAGGGCATTATACTGTTAAGTTTGACAAGTAATGAATTTAGGTAAAAGGGTGAAGAGCCAGTGGTGGTTTTGTAGGCAAAAATTAATGCCTTTAATTTAGTGCGAGCAGCTACTGGTAGCCAGTGCAAAATGATGAACAGAGGTGTGACATGCATTATTTTCGGCTCATTAAAAATTAATCTTGATGCCATGTTCTGGATTAATTGTAAAGGTTTTATATAACTGGCTGGAAGACCTGCCAAATGAGCATTGCAATAGTTCAGCCTGGACAGAACAAGTGCTTGAACAAGTAGTTGTGAAGCATGTTCCAAAAGAAAGGGCCTGATCTTCTTGATGTTGAATAGTCAAGTCGTCAAGTCACCTTTATTTATATAGAGCTTTATACAATAATGATTGTGTCAAAGCAGCTTTACAGTAATAAATAGGAAAATAGTGTTTCAATAATGCAAAATGACAATAGTAAACACTCAATTTTCAGTTAAAGGCAGTTCATAATTGAATTCAGTGATGTCATCATCCAGCTCAGTTCAGTTTAAATAGTATCTGTGCAATCAAGTCGAGAATATCGCTGGACATTAAGTGTCCCTAACTAAGCAAGCCAAAGGCGACAGCGGCAAAGAAACACAACTCCATCTGTGACAGAAATGGAGAAAAAAACCTTTGGAGAAACCAGGTTCAGTCGGGGGGCCAGTTCTCCTCTGTTAGAGTTGATGAAGGAGGGGGAGGACAAAGGACGGAGGAAAATGTTTTAAAGAGCATGTGAGAGTTAGACAAATTGTTAATTTTGTTAAAGTAGTATTTTCTTTTTTATCAGTGGAGACATTAGCAGAGAAGGAATATAGGAGTGATTGATATACAGAAGTGACTAACTTACCCAGAACAACCTACAAAATCCACCATATCACCCTACAAAATCACCAGATCACCCTACCAACCACCCAGAGCACCCTGCAAACCATCAGATCACCCTACTAACAACTAACTGGTACGGTACCGGTATCAGTACCTGAATTTCAGTGCCGGTACCCCCGGGGAACTTTTATCGGTACTGTCTATAGTGTAATTACAACAAACATTATTCAGTGGTAAAAAATAAAGTCCAAAAGTATCAATTTCAACATTTTTTGAACAATAGGGACACAATAAACTTTTTTTATTTTTCCCCAGAAATTCTTGTTTTAATTTTTCTGAAAATCAAATGGAGGCATTAAACATTTATTTTAAATCAAAGGAAAATTAAATCCTTTTATTTTTTTTGGCAAACAAACTGAGGTTTACCGTTGAAATTAATACATGGAAGAAAGATTGTGTGAGTATTCTTTTAAAACATTTTTTAATAGGCTAATAATTATTTTTTTCTACCATTAAGTGATTAATCTAGTTGTAATATTTATTTTTATAATTTAATTGTTATTTAAATTTTATAGAAAATGCAATATTTAAAGATGTACATTATACTGTACAAAAGTAATACAAGAGTAATATATTTCTGTTAAATGTTAAACCGTACTTTTATTTTGACGGGTTGCCATGAGGATCTTGCAGCTGCTGTGTATGTGATGGTAGTTTTCTCAAATGAAATGGTAAAATTCTCACGAAGTGACTCTCACAGCAGCTCTGGAGATTAAAGGTGCAATAGGTGATTGTCTTCAGAAACATTTATTGTTATGCTTAGGGCTATTCACAGCCCAATAGCATCATTAACGTAAGTCGGTCTAAATGTATTTACTGTATTGTACTTGGGGAATGCGTAGGACCAAAGAAATGTGCGTTCCAATCCCCAAAACACCGGTAGGAGCGTTTAATTGGCTTTCCACCGCCTGTCAATGAGTACAGGTATCTGCATAACTGTGAGTACCCTGTTCTGCGGCAGAAGGATCTCGTTCATATAGCACGTTCACGCACGTGGTGCAGACAGAGCGACGAGAAGGAAGACAACATCAAGAAAAACTCGCATTCCTTCCTGGATTTGTAGTACTTTTAAAGTTTTCTCGATGGTAAATGACACATGTGATGCCTGGCGGTTCCCAATCCAGTCATCACGCACATGTTTTTTGTCTCGCACACCCGGATCAGCTCACCAACTCGTAGAATTTTTTGTGGATACGGCATGACTGTGTTCGATGAATTGATCCCACACCAATACATCTCCCTACTCCCTGAGCAGGGGTTTACTTCACTTCGGAACATGGTGTAGCCTATTGTAGTTATGTTGTCTCTGGTATTCTGGTCTGTGAGCATCTATACGTTCAGGGGCCGTGGCTTTGGACGGCGATTGCAGGGAGGGTGGGACGTTCGGTTTCAGTGCTATCAGGCTAAAGTAAGCATTTTCCAAGATCTCCTACTGCACCTTTAAGTTTTTGTGTTCATGCCGTCATATAGTGAGACGCAGAGGCCGAAAATCACCGCGAGCGTCAACTTGTGAGTCAGTATGTGTGTAGTAAACAAAACAGTAAACAAAACCGCGTTTCCGTCATTCATATTCACCAAAACTGTCCAGCATGTTGGCAAGTCAAACAAATAAGGACCGATCAGTCATTGAACAAAACACTCAGTATTTGTTCAGTGTTTGTCATGGATTGGAGAGCGATGTGTAACATCATATGGCCCTGCATGTTTTACCTTAATACATACAGTCCATGTACAACAACCTACTCACTCACCGCCGGTCAATGTGTGTCGATACAGTGGACGGGTGATGGAGGCGTTAGTCGAGTCGATGAGAGGCTGCTTTGTTTCAGTAATGACGGCTAAAGCGAATGCCCATATTAACACTTCAAACACCTTTAACTATCAATCGTCTTGTGCATACAGGCATAATGCTTTAGTGTGTTACATACAACAGCACATTTCTCACAATGTGATGCGATGTTAATTGTGAATGACTTTCTCTGCCTATATAGCATACAACGAAACATAAGAAATTAAATACATTTAAAAAAAATAATGTAATGTTTGTCTGAAATCATTATTCACTATTATTATTTACTATTACTATATAATCCTATTCACTTGAAAGTGAATGCCACATTCATGGATAGTCAGATGTCACTCTCTAATCTAAAGATTTACACATAACAACATAAAGCTACAAAAATATAGTAATGTATTATTGTCACGAATCCGGTCTATGAACTTCCAATTTCATTGACTCTCGTACTACACACTGTTGCACATCACCCCGTACTACATTTCCCATCATGCATTGCACGGATTGCACTCAGCACGAATTGCACACACCTGTTTACACTGATTGCACCCAGCTGTTTCATATCACTCCCTCACTATATAACACTCACTCTTATCCCTTCCCTCTGCCGAGTATTGTTTCAGCATTTATCACTCTCCTAGAGATAGCTACCTTACGGAGCCCTAGTCATTAGCATTAGCATTAGCCTTAGCCCTAGTCATTAGCCCTAATCATTAGCCCTAGTCATTAGCCTTAGCCTTAGCCTTAGCCTTAGCCTTAGCCTTAGCCTATTCATTTGCCTTAGCATTAGCCTAGTCATTTGCCTTGCCTTAGCCCTAGGTCTTAGCATTAGGCCTTAGCCTAGCTGTTTCCCGGTTTCTGATCTTAGCCTGAGTTTCATGGATTTCTCCCTTAGTCTTGTACCTTCTGATCTGTCTGACCATGTCGACCACGCTAGCCCTAGGGACGTTCTTGTGTCTTGCCCGCCCATCTACTGTCTGCCTGTTTGACCTGCCGACTTCATGACACCTTGTCTTCTTCCACACTTAAAGCCTTACAGGATGGATCCGCACGTCTCACGTCTAGTCAGTGCATAACAATGCCTATTAATATATGACAAAATGTCAATGCTACATTATGCAACATTTAAGGTGCTGATGCAAGAGCTTCTCCTCTTTAGAACCACGTTCAACACCTTTGTGTCTTGTTTAATGCATTTGTTCACAATGATTAGACATAAGAGAAGACTTAAAAATGTCTGTTAACAAAAATCAGTACATATGAACAAGAATACATGTATATTATTGTATAATTTTTTAGTATCTTGAATTGCACTCCCATCCAGGCTGGGCAGCATTTAATAAACACTGCAGATGATATGTGTTTATGAGACTTTAAGGCATCACTTTATAATGTATATATGCATGAGACAAATGCAAGTCTTAACAAAAAAACAGCGATTCCCTTTTAGGTTCCTATTTTCTTAATAATGTGCTTCATAATAAAGCGAGAGAAATAGTTTAAAGTTTTGTTCATGATAATGGGACATCCATTTTTTAAGAGACACTAAATTAAATTAGCAATTGGGTTGGAAATATATATAACTTAGTGCTGTAAAAGTTCACTCGTTTATTTGCAGTTGATTAATTGCTTAATTAATGATATTTTACAATGCAGCTTGATCTCTTTAACATTTTAATGTGCCGGCCTCGCACATAATACTCATTAGACATTAATGAAGACAAGAAATTACTGTAGACAATGCAATCATTAAAACTGGTGTAATTATGAGATCCCTCACTGATTTTTTTTATGCCAGAAACATTAAAATCATACATGTATTTCATATACGTCCACTGACGGAGACGCTACATGTAAAGGAGCAGTTCAATGGTGTTTTATGGGTCTGAAGTGATGTTAACAGTCATGAGATGAATGCTTTTTCTCAGATGAACTGTAATATTACAGTCAAAGTGAGGATGAATATTTTCAGTGAGTCTTCCTCCTTTCATTTATGAGACTACATTAGCAATAGGGGATGCATAAAAATTAAGCACAAAACAACAAATGAGAATGTTTAGATTTAATATAAAGGTATAATCTGAGGGAAAACATGCCCTAAAGCCCTGTGTCATTTTGTCTGTTGAGCTCTTAAAAGACCCAAAATATCACAAAACAGGGCTGAAAATACCACGCATGTGGTTTTTATGTGTTCGGTTTTTACATGTAAACGAGGGTACACATACAGTGCATGTGGTGCAAATTTTGTCACTAAAATAGTACTGTACGCTCACCGTCTGAACTGTACAGGTCGCATATTCGCAGTGAATTTGATTTGCACTAATCAGTTGTTCCACAAGGTGGCAGCAATGGCCCGACCCTTGTTTCACAGTAGCAAACAAAACTAAAAAGAGGGAACAACAACAACAACAAAATAGCAGAGACTGCAACAACAACAGACAGCCGCATTGACAAACGCTTGACTAAGGATTAGTTTTAGTAACAGCTTGCGACCGCGCAAACCGTCTTTTGGCGTTAAAATTGTGCTATAAGGTTTGACTAAAGACGCGCTGAAAAGGCGTGGACACAGTTCGTTTTTGTGCCTGACCTTATTGAATATACATTTGTAGGAGTTTGTAGGGGTAGGCTATTCAAATGAATCACGCAGCACGATTTACTTTGTGCTCGTCAAATTACTGGCATTTGCGCCATTAAAGTATGTCTTAAAGGGGTCCTATTATGCTTTTTCACTTTTTTCATTTTAGTCAGTGTGTAGTGTGTATGTTTGGGCATAAAAAAGATCTAGAAAGTTACAAATCTCAAAGTCCACTCCAAAGAAAGATATTTCGTTGTTTAAAAATCCCTTTTCAAGAACTACAGCAAACGGCTCGTTTGGACTACAGCGTTTGGTTTCTGGGCTTTGTGATGTCACAAAGCGGCCCATTAGAATATCATTAAGAATAATTCCCGCCTACAGAAATGTGAATGGTTGGGGGGTGGGGAGGGGCGAGGTTAGAACGCTTGGTTGAGTGAGTGCATCAGACGAGACGACGAAGAAGAAGAGCTGCTGCAGAGGTAGTGCATCAGAGAAAACCAAGAAGAGAGCTGTGCTGTAGCCTACATTGGCATGTATAGAACAGTGGTCTCAATTCCAGTTCATCGCGTTTTTGACCCAACTCTGTACATTTTATGTTTCGTCTTATGCTTCATACGTTTGTTATATTTGACTGTAAGTGCGCTGCGAAGTGGACATTACTGGATATTCCTCCATGGTTCCAGTTTGAAGGGAGCGTATATGTTAGATACAAAGGGCATTTAAGTGTGTGAGATGTGAATTTAAATTGTATTTATTTACAGAGGTATATTATGTCCCACTTCTCTAGTAAGTTTCGTTTGTGTGTGAAGACGCTGCAGGCAGGCGCAAATCTGTAAATGAATATTCCAAAGTGAAGTAAACTTCAACAGACTGCTCAGGGATAGGGAGCAATGAACACTGTGTAGGGATAATATCGATCGGAACACAGTTCATGCAAGTAGCTCACTTCTAACGAGATGTGATCTGATTTTTTTTCTTCTTATCAGGTGTGTACAAGAGAGAGTGCCAAACCAGTGTGGGCCAACCACCCAAGCAGGGGTTCGCGACGTGACTGGATTGAAACCGTGGTCAAGAACAATTTTACAAGTTCTACACCGACGTTTTGTGCGCGCGCGGACAGACGCCGAACGGCCCCGCCGCGGTGTGCTACACTAATAGAAAAATAATGTATGTGAATGTTAAAGAGTGGCCGAAGCTGCGTCTCGTCCGGGCGGACACTGACGCTGTTTTTTCACTTCCGAAAGCGGAGGATGTCAGGAAACAGTGGTTGCAATTTCCTTTTTAACTCTGTTCCTGAGCATCATAACCCCAATTTGCTATTGTGTGCTACGCATTTTACTGACGACAGCTTCCACATCACGAGTGAGAAGTGATGGATTCCCAAAAGCTTTTGTTGAAAGACAGAGCAAGAGGCGTGGCAGTACTGAAACACCGTCTAATCTGTTCGCCAATCACAACGCACTGGGACAGCTAACCAATCACAACACATTTAGTTTTTCGGAAGGAGAGAGGTATTGTAATAATGTAAATTATGTGAAAAATACTGCAGTTTCGAA
Source organism: Sinocyclocheilus anophthalmus (assembly GCA_018155175.1). Lineage (NCBI taxonomy): Eukaryota > Metazoa > Chordata > Actinopteri > Cypriniformes > Cyprinidae > Sinocyclocheilus > Sinocyclocheilus anophthalmus. Next base: position 761,124 of record JADLZN010005853.1, read on the forward strand.
CCACCAGCATTGAGAGCATGTTTCTAGTACACCCCCAAAACAAATAAGACTGTGTAAAAGAGCATAATAGGCCCTTTAAACTTGAAATGGCGGCAATGTTGTGCTGAGGAGGGCACGCAGAGAACAGAGATCACGTCCCCCTGGTAGAAGGGAGGGATTTTGTCCACACAAGTAATTTATGTGAATGCCAGAAGAACACGTTTCTGAAATATGTTTCCAAAGCATGTTATTTTTATTGCTTCAGGAAATAAAAGACGACTTGGACCATTCAACTAGGAGTCATGGATGCCAGCTTATCAAAACTTTTTTTTGCCGTTTCAACGCACGTGGCTTCTCCCGTTAGCTTTATTCTTATTTGCTACTACCCTTTAGCGACTATTGCGTTGGTCGATATGTAAATGAGATGCTGCGTCTGTGTTCTTTAATTTGTGCACTGTCAGTAAATCACCCTCAGAAATGTCCACTCCCATTAGCGCTTTTTTTAGAATTGCGCTCTCATGCTAATTTGCCCTGTTTAGTAAAACTGGCCCTAAGAGGGTTATGAGAAAGACGCAACTTTAGTATAAAATTGTACAAAAGCCATTTTTTATCACGTCATAACTCATCAGACACTGGACATGGATGAAGCTTTCTAGAGCGCATGTGTCGACCATACTTCCAAAGGCTAGTTCTACTGTGCATTTAAGCTAACCTACAAAATCGTTAAAAAGCATTCATTTGCTGAATGAAATCCAGTACTTTTTTCTTACTAAGTTTCGTTGCTGATTCCAAAACTACTGTCTGTTTTGCTTGAGCACGTCAAATTTTCTCACTAAATATGATGCATTTTGTAGCATTTTTACTTTTGACAAGCATTTGTAAGGTGAAGTCTGACATGAAACCATCTGAGCGTTCGAAAACTGCCACAAGATGTGATTCATGTCTTCCTTGAGTCAAATTACACAATATTGTTTTATCTGATATCAAGATTTTATAATAACAAGACTCAGACTTAATATAATATGGACGGTAAATCAAACTGGTTGATGAAACAGCCACTGCATTTTTAAAAAAAATATCTATAATATACATTTTGTAATTTTTTTAAGGAGGGTTGTTAATCAGACCAGTTTGATTTGATTTTTTAATTAATAATATTCATCATTAATTAATTTAAGAATTATTAATAATCGCTCAGAGATTAATAACTATCTAAAATAATTTTGACAAATTTAAATAGCACATTAAATGCCTATTTCGCTTCATAAAAGTATGTTGCGCTCCTGAGAATCACATTGATTTGTGTGACATTTGACATTTTCCTTCATATGAACAAATGAGAATTCAGTATGTGGAAGTTACAATTATTTGTCGTGGTGTGGTGGTTTTGTTATGTTTTTAATATGTCTTACTTATATATTAGTTTATGATTTTTTTATTTCAGTTTTGTTTAGTTCATTTTAGAAACTAAAGTTAAACTACGTAATGAAACGGAAGACATGGTACTTGGCAAAGTAGCTGACGTTACATTTTTATTAGTTCTTTTAGTTAAAGTATTGTATTTCAAGTAAAATTTGTTCATTTTTTAGCTTTCGTCTTATCACCCTGGTTAAGGCTGTAAGAGATGGCTCCGCTGATAGCTGCTGTCATTTGGAGTGAAAAACAGCTGTGCAAAGATTCTTAAAAATAACAAAAGACAAATAACAGCATACAGGTTTGGATCAACACAACATTAACAGAAATGTGTCCATTTAAACGGCTTGTGATTCCCTCCATGCTGGTTCATGCTAGTTCACCTCCTCTTCAGTAATCTGGCTCTTTACAGCTCGACGCTTTACCTTCACATTTAGCTTTCAATTAGCCCTGTGAACGTTTTCAACACTTTGGCACAATGGTTTTATAGGCCAGAGTCTTCAGCCATTAACGGTGCTTGCAACATCGGCGAGTGATAAACCATCTGGCCTGCCTCCCAAAGAGATAGAGCGCACTTAATGGAGTGAAAAAGTAAAAGCAATTAATGTCACATTAATATAATGATAATAATGCCTTCCCTTGCAGCTCGGGTGAGTGAAGTAGAGGCCAGGGACGAATTAGAGCAGCGTGTCACATAAGAGATGCCACTCGCTCTCTGAGGAGAAGATGAAAGATCTCTGGAAAGCAGAGGAGAAAACAGAGCTCACTTCACTGAAGCTGCTGTACAGTACAGGTAGTCAGTCTCGTTAACTACCAGCATATAGTCTGATCTACTTTACAGATTAAGGTGCGTCACGTTAGTGACATTTTGGCCCAAAAAGGAGAAGCAGAGGTCACTTTTCATGCTAAACTAAATTTTATTAACATTTAGATTTTTTTTTTTTGTATATTTTGTCATTTTAAATGACTTCATAGAAATATAGTTTGGTCTTAATGATTTTAAATATGTCTATAGTTTTTATAAATTTTTATTTCATAATTGTGATTTTTTTATTAATAATTTTTTTAGCTAACTATAATAAATCTTGTCTACATGGCATTTGCTTGACCAGCCCCTTGTGAATACTTTTGCTTTTATTCAAAATTCCCAGTTGTGTGGATTTCGATTGAAATGACTAGATATTGTCACTGAAAATTCGCAGAACAACAGTAAATGTGACTGAACCTTTATTTTTGCCAAAAAAACCAACTTAGACAGTAAACAGTGGGAACCGGACTCTTTTTGGAACTGGACTGTAAATATGATATGGTAAAAACTTGTCAATTGGTTAACTGTAACTTTTAATAAAAATTGTAACAGACCTTCATTTACATTTATGCATTTGGCACATCACATTTACATTTGATCAGTTCTTGCTTTCCTTGGAAATCGAAGCCATGACATTGGTGTTGCTAACACCATGTTCGACTGTTTGAAATATATGATGTGCTGTACAGGTTTTGGAAGTGAAAATGTGTAAACTGACATTCCCAGAATTCTCTATGTGACACTTTACATTTGATGTTTTTTCACTGAAATAATGGTTTCTTCTTGGTTTCTCCTGTCAGTTTTCTAACATATACCCTGGCGTATATCTTAGGATGGATCTTGAAGGATCGCAAAATTCCAGAATCACTGATAAAATACAGTAGACTGAGTTATAACATAAGAATCTTTTCCTCAAAGCTTTTGGAGGCAGGTGTGTTTTGTAGAGATTACCTGAAAGAGTAGCCATAGAGTTGTGTTGTGTTGTGTGTGTGTTGTGTTGTGTGTGTGTGTGTGTGTGTGTGTGTGTGTGTGTGTGTGCGTTTAGGGCTAATCATGTCTCCCTACTGTTGATCTGTCTCTTTCTATCTCTTGACCCTTCTGTGTTGGTGCCTCCCCTCTCTATCAGTGTTAATTTCACTACATCTCCAGGGTGGCTTATATTGGAATATCTTAACCAACCGGCTACATTAGCATAGCGTGATGGATGCGCTTGAATCTCAGGCCAGATAATGGCCACACTTTGCATTTTAAACTAAGCAGTGCCACTCATTCTCATGCTAGACAATTAAACTTCATCATATGAGCAGATTTCCTGGCAAAAGATGCACAGGCATTATATTTAAAGATTATTTTCTGATTATGTAACCAGAGTTGCTGATGTCAAACACCGATAAATGACTAATAAACACAGTGTGCTGAGTGTGGAGTGTGGAGCCATTCAATTCAATTCAATTCAATTTTATTTGTATAGCGCTTTTCACGATACAAATCGTTGCAAAGCAACTTTACAGCAAATTAAGTTTCAACAAAATTTAGTGGTAGCTTATCAGTGATGAATGTCAACCAATGTACATATGGCAGAAATGTATGGAAAAAATCAATTAAAGACGTAATCAAACAGACGATGAACAATATTAACAGCATTTATTATATGATGCAATCAAACTTATAGCAAATTTTGGTAGTTCTGTATGTTGTTTCAGGGTTGGCATCATCTGAGGTCCTCTGAGGGCTTGCATCATCTCTTCTCAGGTGTTCTGGATCCAGACTGAAGCTTGTGTAAATCCTAGTTACCACGGGATGTCAATCCCAGCAGAAACAGAGAAACTAATAGAGACATAATTAGCGTAGCTGCTGTTCCAACCAAGCAAAATTGATTTGTTTAACCCAAACTAAAGAATAATAATGTGCATTTGATCAGATATAACTGCAGTACAAGATTATGAGATGCATTATTTGAATGCTTGGCCAAAGAGATGTGTCTTTAATCTAGATTTAAACAGAGAGAGTGTGAACCCCGAACATTATCAGGAAGGCTAATCCAGAGTTTAGGAGCCAAATGTGAAAAAGCTCCACCTCCTTTAGTGGACTTTGCTATCCTAGGTACTACCAAAAGTCCAGAGTTTGTGACCTTAGGGAGTGTGATGGATTGTAACGTGGTAGAAAACTAGTTAGGTACGCAGTAGCTAACCCATTAAGGGCCTTATAGGAAGTAATAATATTTTGTAACTGATAAGGAAACTTAATAGGTAGCCAGTGCAGAGACTGTAAACATTGGGGGTAATATGATCTATTCTTGACCTGGTAAGGCTATAGCCGCTGCCATTTTGGAAACTGTAGTGGTTTACTGATAGAGGCAGGACAACCAGCTAGCAGGATTACAATAGTCCAGTATAGAGGTCCTGCATGCAATGAACTAGCTTTTCTCCATCAGCAAACAGGTGGTAACATTTGTAACTTGGCAAGTTCTAAGATGGAAGAATGGCTGTGTTTGTAACATGGGAAATAGGATCCCTTCAGTCAGTCAAGTTCGAGGTAACTAAACAAGCCAAGCACCTTCGAGTGTAACTAAAAGCCACTGACCGTGGAAGTGCGTGTTTAGCCATGCGAACCCCGCCCCGCAGCGTGGGTATAAAAGGAGAATGCGTACAAACGCACATCAGTTTTTCGCTGAGGAGCCGAGCTGTCAAGAAGAACATCTCCGCGAGTGTTCAAAAGAAACAGCTGGCGTTGGTGTGACGGCGTATAAGCGGGGGTTGCCATCCAGGCTGCTGAAACCTCGGTGGGCTGCAGCTTTCATTCTGCGGTCTCGCCGTGACCTCCCCTGAGCGCTTCAGCGCTTTCAATAAAAGAGTGTTGTTTCCTTCTAAAAAGAGCAAATTCTAAAAGAGCTTCACGAGCGACGGGCATCTTTTTAAAGATGGCTTCCTGCTCGTGCGTTTCTGGATGTTTTTTTGGATCACTGTATCTCGTGCCTGGGCTTGCAGCACACTGAGGCAGCGCTTATGGATGAGTCATGTTCTCAGTGCAGAAACATGACCATCGCGACGTTGCGGTCCAGATACCTCCTCATTAAAAGGGGGGGTATCCCCCTTGCCATGACCCATTCTAGCTCCTCCGGCTCTCGGAGGGCTACTTCGGTTCATGGCCAGGGAGACCTGAGGGTTACGGTGAGAGATTCCCCGTCGAGTACGTCTCCGCGGGCATCTCATTCCTCAAGCATGTCGCACCACCTTCCGGACGAGTGTGCTGGGTCCTCGGACAGGGCGGGGCCCAGCATCTTGTGCGGAGCACAGGCAGATGACAGGATGTCAATCGCTGCATCGGAGGGCGAGCTAGGCTCTGGAGATGAGGAGTCGGCTGCGCTGCCACCGTCAGGTAGAGTGGCGTTGCCCAAGTCAGATCCAGAGCTGATGCTATGCTTTCCCGGGCCGCTGAGAACGTTGGGCTGCACTGGAAGCCTCCTCCTTCTCCCGAACACTCGAGGCTGGACGATTGGTTCCTGGGGGAGCAAGCCGGTCGTCGGCAGAAGCCTCCGGTTCCATTCTTCCCGGAAGTGCATGAGGTTACTAAGTCTTGGAAGGCACCTTTTTCTGCTCTGTCCTCACCACCCTCGACGGTGGGGTGGCCCAAGGTTATGTGAACATCCCCCCAGTCGAGCGCGTTTTTGCTATGCAGCTCTGCCCGCAAAGTGCCGCCACCTGGAGGGGTAATCCACGCCTTCCATCTACGCCTGTAAATTTTCGTCCGTTCTGACGGCTAAGGCTTACAGTGCTGCTGGACAGCTTCCGCCCTGCACGCCATGGCCCTCCTGAAAAGTAAACAGGCTCCACTCCTGCCAAGCCCGTGAAGCACCAGGGCAGGCGGCGTCCCTGAGACGGGCAACCCGGAGCTCTTGGATCTTGCTCTTCAGGAGATGGTGACCGCACCACTCCTTCCCCCGGAAGAGGGCCGGTTGGAGAATACTTTGTTCCCATTTTTTCTGTTCCGCCAAAAACCTGAAAAAAAGAGCAGTTTCCTTTTTCCCCGGGTCCCAAGAGGATGGAGGTTGCACGAGACCCAGTCTCCACACGGCCATCCACCTCTCCTTTTGCCTATGGGCAGCAGAGTCCAGTTCAGGGACGCTATGCCTCCTCACGAGCCCCCTGCCCAGCCGTGGAGCCAGGTAAGTGGCGCGCCGCGCACTCAGACCCCACTCTGGGACGCACGGCCTCCCGGGTTGGGTCCCTGTGTTCCACTTCGCTGCCCCACTGCGGGTACGTCGGTGGTTTCCCTAGTCCCGCTTGTTCGGTCGCTGGGGGCCTGGTTAGCGCTCCCCAGGCCGTCTCGCTGGCTCATGAGAACCATCAGACTCGGCTATGCGATTCAATTCGCCCGGTGCCCTCCCAAGTTCAGGGGCATTCGGTTCACCTCTGTGCTGGACAGGGATGCTCCTGTCTTGCGTGCAGAGATCGCGGTCCTGCTGGCGAAGGACGCAATACAGCCTGTCCCTCCAGCCGAGATGAGGTCAGGTTTCTACAGCCCATACTTCATCATACCCAAGAAAGGCGGTGGGTTACGACCAATCCTGGACCTGCGCATGCTGAACCGGGCCCTTCACAAGCTCCCGTTCAGGATGTTGACGCAGAAACGCATCTTTCAATGCGTCCGTCCTTTCGATTGGTTCGCAGCGATCGACCTCAAGGACACGTACTTTCATGTCTCGATTCTCCCTCGACACAGACCATTTCTGCGCTTTGCGTTCGAAGGGCGAGCATATCAGTAAAAGGTCCTCCCCTTCGGGCCTATCACCTGTGACGTCATGTCTTAACCAAGGTACGTGGGCGGCCCAGCCTTGTTCCCATTGAGGGAAGCTGCGATTCACATCCTCAACTTTCTCGACGACTGGCTCATTTTGGCCCAGTCTCGAGCGCAGTTGTGCGAACACAGGGACACGGTGCTCAGTCACCTCAGCCGGTTGGGGCTTCGGGTCAACTGGGAAAAGAGCAAACTCTCCCCGGTGCAGAGGATCTCTTTTCTCGGCATGGAGCTGGACTCGGTCAACCTCTCAGCACGTCTCTCAGTAGAGCGTGCACAGTCGATGCTGAACTGCCTGTGGTCTTTCCAGTGCAAGAGGGCAGTTCCACTGAAACAGTTTCAGAGGCTCCTGGGGCATATGGCATCCGCAGCCGCTGTCACGCCGCTCGGGTTTCTTCATATGAGACCGCTTCAGTGTTGGCTTCACAACCGGGTCCCGAGATGGGCATGGCACATACCGGGTTTCAGTCACCCCGTCCTTCCGTCAGACCTTCAGGCCGTGGTCAGATCTTGCCTTTCTTCGGACAGGGGTGTCCCTAGGGCAAGTATCCAGGCATGTTGTTGTGTCAACAGATGCCTCTGCCAGGGGCTGGGGTGCCATGTGCAATGGGAATGCAGCTGCGGGGCTCCGGCCGGGGCCCCGACTGCAGTGGCATATCAACTGCCTCGAGTTGCAAGCAGTATGGCTAGCTCTGCACCACTTCAAATCGCTGCTGCAGGACAAGCATGTACTGGTCCGTACGGACAACACTGCGACCATTGAGTAGATCAGCCGACAAGGTGGTCTACACTCCCATCGCATGACGCAACTCACCCGCCACCTCCTCCTCTGGAGTCAGAAGCATCTGAGGTCGCTTCGCGCCGTTCATGTCCCAGGCGAGCTCAATCGTGCAGCCGACGAGCTCTCACGTCAGCCCGCCCTTCCGGGAGAATGGCGACTCCACCCCGAGACAGTCCAGCTGATTTGGAGATGCTTTGGGGATGCTCAGGTAGACCTGTTTGCCTCCCCGGACACGTCCCATTGCCAGTTGTTTTACTCCCTGGCCGAGGGACCCATCGGCACGGACGCACTGGCGTGCAGCTGGCCTTGGGGCCTACGCAAATATGCGTTTCCACCAGTGAGCCTTCTCGCACAAACACTGTGCAAGGTCAGGGAGGACGAGGAGCAGGTCCTCTTGGTAGCGCCATATTGGCCCAGTCGGACTTGGTTCCCCGAACTAATGCTCCCCGAGACAACCCCTCCTTGGCAAATTCCTCTGAGGAGGGATCTCCTTTCTCAGAGAGGGGGCACCCTCTGGCACCCGCATCCAGACTTGTGGAATCTCCACCTGTGGTCCCTGGACGGGACGCGGAGGTTCTAGGCGGGCTACCTCCAGCGGTAGTAAACACAATCGCTTCAGCTAGAGCCCCGTCTACAAGACACGCTTACAGGCTGAAGCGTAACCTGTTCGTCGATTGGTGCTCTTCCCGCCGGGAAAACCCCTGTAGATGCCCGATCGGAGTCATGCTTTCTTTCCTGCAGGATGGGTTGGAGCGAAGGCTGTCTCCCTCCACCCTTAAGGTGTATGTTGCCGCCATTGCCGCACATCACGAGGCAGTAGACATTAAGTCTTTGGGGAAGCACGACTTGGACATCAGGTTTCTCAGAGGGGCAAGGAAGCTAAATCCTCTGCGCCCTCACCTGTTACCCTCTCGGGATCTCCCCTCGGTCCTCATGGCCCCGAAGGAGGAGCCCTTCGAGCCTCTGCAATCAGTAGAGCTTAAGTTTCTGTCGTTGAAGACAGTGGTCCTCACCACATTGGCCTCGGTCAAGAGGGTAGGGGACCTGCAGGCATTTTCGGTCGATGATTCGTGCCTAGAATTCGGTACGGGTAACTCTCACGTTGTCCTGAGACACCGGCCTGGATATGTGTCCAAGGTTCCCACCACTCCTTTTAGGGATCAGGTGGTGAGCCTGCAAGCGTTGCCCCTGGAGGAGGCAGACCCAGCCATCGCTTTGCTCTGTCCCGTTCGCACTTTGCGCATTTACGTGGACCGTACGCAGCGCTTCAGGACCTCAGACCAGCTCTTGTCTGCTCTGGAGGCCAGCAGAAGGGAAAGGCTGACTCCAAACAAAGACTTGCCCACTGGATAGTGGAGGCTATAGTCTTGGCATACCAGGCCCAACATTTACCATGCCCCCTCGGAGTGAGAGCACACTCCACGAGAGGAGTGGCATCTTCTTGAGCATTGGCACGGGGCGCCTCGATAGCAGACATCTGTAGAGCCGTTTGCGAGATTCTATAATCTCTGTGTAGAGCCCGTGTCCTGTCGTGTACTCGCCTCAGGTAGGCAGTAACACAGGACCTGCTCGGTGTTGATCACTCTTGCTGCGCCATTCCCCTCTACGGAACGGATACGTGCGCTTTTGTGCTCCTCATTCAGTTCCCCATGGCGAACCCTGTTGGAGTTCCTCCCGCACCCTCGGCGGTCAGGCGTGGCGGAGCGCCAGATGCCAGGCTCAGCACTCGTGTGCATGCCCAAGGTCAGCCCTTGTGCTGGGCTAGGTGCCCGTGTGTAGTGATTCCCCCTTCGGGTGATCCCACATGTGTATTCTCCCACGGTACGGCTCCCCTCACGGTAAGCCCGTGTTTTTCCCTGGCAGTCGTTCACTGCCATTTCTGCTGCGTAGTTATCTCACCCCAGGAGGGTTGAGTCTACCGCAGGGACTTCCAAATGTAGCACTGCCCTGGGCCAGTCCATATATGTAATTCCACATGATACCTCCTATGTGCGGGAGGTGGCTTCCGTAGCGTCCCAACTGGGTACGTTTTCCCAGTGTTATCCAATGTACCACTGTTTGGAACAGCAGTGCGGACACCTCTGCCTAGCCCCTGTCCTATCTTCCACCCCAGCTGGTGTGGGGGGACTTGCCGGCTTTTGCAGGGCACTGGAGGGGTTCAGCAATAGTGGTGTTTTCCATACGGATCCCAATTCGTCAGTCACGACTGAATCACGTTTCCGTTCCCCCCTTCAGGGAAAGAGGGTTACACAAATAACCGAGACATTTTCAAAAGACAAGTTGCTATCTAAATATAACACCCAGATTTTTGACTGTAAAAGAGGGGAAGTAACAGTACATTCGTCTAGTTGCAAATATTGTAATCCAAGAGATTCTGTGTACTCTCTTTTGGTCCAATAAGTAATATCTATGTCTTATCCGAATTTAATAGGAGAAAAAATATTGGTCATCCAATCTTTTAAATTTAACACACTCTGTTAGCTTAGATAAATTAGAAGTTTCATCTGGTCTTGCTGAGATATATAGTTGAGTATCATCGGCATAACAGTGGAAACTAATCCCGTATTTTCTAATAATATTACCAAGGGGCAACATGTATATCGAAAATAGCAGAGGACCTAGGACAGATCCTTGTGGCACTCCATATTTTACTGGTGATAATTGAGATGACTCCCCATTAAATGAACAAGGTGGTAGCAATCGGACAGGTAGGATATAAACCATCTTAAAGCCTGCCCTTGAATACCTGTATAGTTTTGTAATCGATCTATGAGTATGTCATGATCTATAGTGTCGAACGCAGCACTAAGATCAAGTAAAACTAGCAATGAGACACAGCCTTGGTCTGACGCAAGAAGCAAGTCATTTGTAATTTTAACAAGTGCAGTTTCTGTGCTATGGTGGGGCCTGAAACCTGACTGAAATTCTTCATAGAGATAATTTTTTTGCAGGAAGGAGCACAATTGAGCAGACACAACTTTTTCAAAAATTTTAGACATAAAAGAAAGATTTGAAATGGGTCTGTAATTTGACAGTTCACTAGGATCTAGTTGTGGTTTCTTAATAAGGGGCTTAATATCCGCCAGCTTGAATGGTTTTGGGACGTGACCTAAAGACAACGACGAGTTAATAATATTGAGAAGTGGTTCTTCTGCTACAGGTAACAACTCTTTCAGTAATTTAGTGGGTACAGGATCTAACAGGCATGTTGTTGGTTTAGATGCAGTGATAAGTTTATTTAGCTCTTCCTGTCCTATAGTTGTAAAGCACTGCAGTTTATCTTTTGGTGCGATGAATGAAGCTGAAGTATTATACGCTGTAGAATCTACATTTGTTATTGTATTTCTGATGCTATCTATTTTATCAGTGAAGAAATTTATAAAGTCATTTCTATGAAACTGTGAGGGAATATTTAGATCGGATGACTTCCGTTTATTTGTTAATCTAGCCACTGTGCTAAAAAACCTAGGGGAGTGTTTTGGTTATTTTCCTCTGGTTTTTGGATTGCTAGGCCCATGGCGCTTTAGAGCCTGTATATAGCTGGACAACTGTTGTCCATGCAATTCTAAAACTCCAAGTTAATTTTCTCCATTTGCGCTCAAGCGTTTTTTCTTGAGGAATGGCGTCTTATGTTGTACCATGGCCCCGCAGAGTACGTTTTTCTCTAACGTTTTTCAGTTAGATGGGGGCAACAGCAATGTATTAGAGAGAATAGGCCATGTTGATAGCATTTGTATAGGTTCATGTGATTTATGGTCACAGGCAGGTTATTTGATAATCTGTCTTTGGTGGCTGGAACAGTAATTCTGCCCGGACGATAACGCAGAGCCATATAGTTAATATTAGTAATACGCAGCATGCACGATACAAGGAAATGGTCAGTAACATCATCACTTTGAGGTACGATATCTATATCAGTAAGATCAATTCCATGCGATATAATTAAATGTAGCGTATGATTAAAATGATGAGTGGGCCCGGTGACGTTTTGCTTGACTCCAAAAGAGTTTCAGCAAATGCAAGCATCTGCAGAGCTGCGGGCTGGGCTACACCCAACACCTTCCCGAGATTTTATAATCTCCGGGTAGAGCCAGTTTCATCCCAAGTCTTGGGTTCCAACAAGTAAAACTCTGGCAACTGGCTGAGTGAAGTGCTTTCGCTGAGCGTCTTTCCCCACGTCTGATGTGATAATATGCACTCATTGTCCAAAGGGAGCTCCCCATGCCTGAGGTACCTAGGAATTTTTTCTACCTCCAAGCACTTAGTGAAGGAATTCGGTACCAGACCCATTACTTGTGGTGTGTCTCATTTTCAGGTGAGCCCTTGTACTTGGATTAATGCTCCATATGTGTTGATTCTCTATTGTGTTTTAATCCTATATGATGCAATTTCCACTGTTCGGGTTTGCCTTCGGTGAACCCTGTGTCTTTCACCTGGACGAAGCCTCACTCTGTCACCAGTCATTGTGGTCAGTAGTCTCTCCCTTACCAGGTAGAGCCCATCAAAGGGACTTCTTCCCTGTGTAGTACTTCCCACTAAGTAAGTATATAGGATGTCTTTCCACATGTTAATCTACCCTTTGGGCAGGATGTGGTCTCTGTAATGTTCATGCACCGCTGAATCTCGTAACACAGTTCCGGTGGTTGTGGTGTTTAGTATAAGGACCCCTAGTGTCTGTAATTCGACACTACATCAAAGTGACTGACGGATAGGGAACATCTCGGTTACGTAGGGTGACCATACGTCCTCTTTTCTCCTGACTTTTTTCTCTTTTTGGACCTTAAAAATGCATCTGGCTGGGATTGCTAAATCGCCCAAAATGTCCAGGATTTGGCTTTTGCTTTCTACAGTCGCCATTCATTGGGCCTCATTCATGAAACACGAGCAGAACAAATTTTTGTGTAAATTGTTCGTAAAGGCCGGTTCGACGAACTTTCGACTATGAAAATGTTCGTATTTTCAAAATGTTAGTTGGTATGAAAGAAATGTACACCTGCTCCCTACCACATGTAAATGGTGCGTAAAATGTTCTGTTTCCTTCTTGGCAAACTGATGACACTGAATTGATGCACTGCCATCATAATTACAAGTTCATTTGCCCTTGCCCTCTAAGGAATTTTTTTTTGAGCTTGATAGAGTTGATAACTGTAAAATGCAGCACTCATCACTGTCACTATTTACCCAGCCTTAAATAGAGGAGAGACGGGGACAAATAGGCGGACCAACCACTATTTGTTTGTACAACGACTGCCTACAACAATGAAGTCAATATTAAGCTTGTATTGAAACATTTTGGATCCTACCTATAATAAAGCCATGGAAGACGTTAAGTTTTGTGAGCTCCTCAGCACAAACCTGAATGAGTTGAGCACATCAGCCTCCTTTATATACCCGGGAGTGGCTGGCATGCAAATTCCACTCGCCAATTTCATTGGCCTTTTCTGAAATGTCAGAAAATTCGACACAATCTCTCATTCCTTCCGTCAGGGAAATGGAGGAGTAAATATATCAGAGGTTTTCCACAAAGGAAGAAAATTGTGCATATTTGGAACAACATGAGGGTCAATAAATGATGATGGTATTTAGATTTTTGGCATTGACAAACTATTCCTATAAAATACTGTTTTTGTAACATTTTTAAAATGTTGCATTTTATAATGTTTTACAATTCCTTATTTCATTAAACTATCCATTGGTCACTGACAGTTCTGCTATGAATATGTTCCAATCTGACAGAAGTGTCACTGGCAGCAGGAATATGTAAGATTTGCTGATGGCTCCTACAAAGCTGTCAGAGGCACCTGATCAAACTGACTCTTTATGTGACAGGAGACAGTCGTACATTTATATGCTTCTGTATGAAATAACATCTTGAGCTCATGTCACACGCCTGCTTGAACTCCAAAGCCGGTCTGATGCAACACCTGATGGGAGATTTGTACATATCTGTGAGCATTTCACTGACAGTTATCACTCTCGTAATGTTTTTCTTTATTATAATATATTTCCTGAGGACTGCTAAAAGTATGTTTAGCAAGAACTCTTTTTTTTTTTTTTTAAGTATTTAGCTAATTACCCATTAGGTTTGGAACTAAGGACCAGTTCTAAATCTTATTTAGAATGTAAATAAATAAATTGCATGTACAGTAAAGTGAATGCATTTTTTTAAATTGGCATCTTTTTTTCTGTTACATAGCCTACTAAGGGGGGGGGGCACCAGAAAAAGGAGTAAAACCTAGAATAATTTCTGCAGTATGTAAATCTATTCAATATGTGTTATGCATATCAATACACTGGTGTCAAGAGAATATAACATTTATACAAAATTGTTTTAATTTTATAAAAACAAAATTGAGTGTTATTTGTCTTTAGTCGAACTAAATGTTTTGCAGTGTACAGTGGGTACGGAAAGTATTCAGACCCCCTTAAATTTTTCACTTTTTTTTATATTGCAGCCATTTGCTAAAATCTTTTGTTAATTTTTTTTCCTCATTAATGTAACCACAGCACCCCATATTGACAGAAAACAACAGAATTGTTGACATTTTTGCAGAATTATTAAAAAGAAAAAACTGAAATATCACATGGTCTAAGTATTCAGACCCTTTGCTCAGGATTTAGTAGAAGCACCCTTTTGATCTAAAACAGCCATGAGTCTTTTAGGGAAAGATGCAACAAGTTTTTCACACCTGGATTTGGGGATCCTCTGCCATTCCTCCTTGCAGATCCTCTCCAGTTCTGTCAGGTTGGATGGGAAACATTGATGGACAGCCATTTTTAGGTCTCTACAGAGATGCTCAATCGGGTTTAAGTCAGGGCTCTGGCTGGGCCATCAAGAACAGTCACAGAGTTGTTGTGAAAGGCCACTCCCTTCGTATTTTAAGCTTTGTTTTAGGGGCATTGTTTTGTTGGCAGGTAAACCAGTCTGGGGTCCTGAGCACTCTGGAGAAGGTTTTCGTCCAGGATGTCCCTGTGCTTGGCCGCATTCATCTTTTCCTCTATTGCAACCAGTCGTCCTGTCCCTGCAGCTGAAATACACCAACACAGCATGATGCTGTCACCACCATGCTTCACTGTTGTATTGGACAGGTGATGAGCAGTGCCCTTTTTTTCTCCACACATACCGCTTAGAATGAAGGCCAAAAAGTTCTATCTTGGTCTCATCAGACCAGAGAGTCTTATTTCTCACCATCTTGGAGTCCTTCAGGTGGTTTTTAGCAAACTCCATGCAGGCTTTAATGTGTCTTGCACTGAGGAGAGGCTTCCGTCGGGCCACCACCCCCACCAAAAACTCTGCCATAAAGCCCGACTGGTGGAGGGCTGCAGTGATGGTTGTCTTTCTACAACTTTCTCCCATCTCCTTACTGCATCTCTGGAGCTCAGCCACAGCGATCTTTGGGTTCTTCTTTACCTCTCTCACCAAGGCTCTCTCTCCCCCGATAGCTCAGTTTGGCCGGACGGCCAGCTCTAGAAAGAGTTCTGGTCGTCCCAAACGTCTTCCAATTAAGGATTATGGAGGCCACTGTGCTACTAGGAACCTTAAGTGCAGCAGAAATTATTTTTGTAACCTTGGCCAGATCTGTGACTTGCCACAATTCTGTCTCTGAGCTCATCAGGCAGTTCCTTTGACCTCATGATTCTCAATTGCTCTGACATGCACTGTGAGCTGTAAGTCTTATATAGACAGGTGTGTGGCTTCCTAATCAAGTCCAATCAGTATAATCAAAACACAGCTGGACTCAAATGAAGGTATAGAACCATCTCAAGGATGATCAGAAAAAAATGGACAGCACCTGAGTTAAATATATGAGTGTCACAGCAAAGGGTATGAATACTTAGGACCATGTGAAATTTCAGTTTTTCATTTTTAATAAATCTGCAAAAACGTCAACAATTCTGTTTTTCTGTCAATATGGGGTGATGTGTGTACATTAATGAGAAAAAAAAAAAAAACTTAAATGATTTTAGCAAATGTCTGCAATATAACAAAGAGTGAAAAAATTTAAGGGGGTCTGAATACTTCCCGTACCCACTGTAAGCTGCAATTTTATCATGAATCATGCAGCATTTTTGCTTACAATGATGGTGAATGCCACATAGTGTGACGACCACATGCAAGAAGAGAGCTGCTGATGTGAAATCGCCTTTCATTACGAGCTGCAGCTCACTGAGAAGTCGCTCATGCGTTCTGCCGTTCCTTCACCCAGATGGCTCATAAAATCAGATGCATAGGGATGGATTTTGGAATATGAGACAAACAAGGAGATTAATGTAATGGTGCACGTGCAGATGAAGCAGCAGTAATGACAAGACTTCTCAACGGCAAGGAGATGAAGGTGTGCGTGTGTGTGTGTGTCGGGGGGAGGGAGTTGCAGGAATACGTCCCAGCTCTCCACAAATGATGGATAGCAACAGTAGGAAGAACAAAACCAAGCATTGCTCATGCTGTCACCACAATGAAACAGCTACATAACAGCATTTGGTCACAGTGCGAGCAGCAGAGATGCCAGGCCATCATGCCACTTCTTCTTGAAGTCAAAGACTTCATCCATCACGCATCCAGTCCCGTTAGCATTTGACTGTGCACAGCGCTAGCGAGTTGTCTTGCGAGGGACTTCCAGAGTCGCTGAAGAGCTTTGATCCATTTATTTTGCCTGCCATTGTTTCAGAAGCGTAGTTGTTCCGTTGGGGTTGAAGAGGATCCAGTCAGATGTGTGCTGTAGATGAGGAACATCTGGAGAGATTCACCTGCCATGCCTACAACTTCTTCCAGAAATGTTCTTTGATATTTGAAGTCATTTTAAGGATGCAAATAAAATATGTGACCCTGGACCACAAAACCAGTCATAAGGGTAAATATTTTTAAATTGATGTTTATATTTCATCTGAAAGATGAATAAATAAGCTTTCCATTGATGTATAGGACAATATTTGGCCGAGATACAACTATTGAAAATCTGGAATCTGAGGGTGCAAAAAAATCTAAATATTGAGAAAATCATCTTTAAAGTTGTCCAAATGAAGTTCTTAGCAATGCATATTACTAATCAAAAATGAAGTTTTGAATATATTTACGCTAGGAAATGTACAAAATATCTTCTTGGAACATGATCTTTACTTAATATCCTAATGATTTTTGTCATAAAAGGAAAATCGATAATTTGACCCATACAATGTTTTTTGGGCTATTGCTACAAATATACCCAAGCAACTTAAGACTGATTTTGTGGTCCAGGTTCACATATACATATATATATAATTTTTTTTTAAGCAAAAACTGTCTAATTTCTGAGGCACAGGCAGCAAACAGAATTGTTTTCCTGGGATAAAACAGCCTAAAAGCTGAATAAAGTGTCCCCATCTTGTAATCACAAACTGTGACTGATCCATTGGAACTATCTTGCAGTTGGGTGAAGGAACAAAGACATGAAGTCAGGCACTTTCTCTGGTTTTGTTGGTGATGCTTGCACAATGTTTACATACACTCTTAAAAATAAAGGGGGTTTTCACAGCAATGCCATAGAAGAATGGTTTTGGGTTCCCCAAAGAGCCTTTTAGTGAAAAGTTCTCAAAATAATCCCTTTTCTGTTTTGTGAAGAACATTTCCGTATTCTAAAAACACTTTTTCCACTATACAGCACATGTTGTGCAATGGAAAGTTTCCATTGATGTTAAATGTTCTTCATGGAACCATAAATGCCAATAAAGAACCTTTATTTTGTAGAGCGTACTTTATCACAGATGAAGCAGATTAGATGTAATATTTGTCAAATACAAAATATGTAAAGACCAAAATGTGCATAAAGTCATAAAATGTGCATGAAAATGTATGCCCTTTTGTTGTTGTTGCGGTTGATTCCAACAGTAATTTAGTAAATATACACTTTGACTCAAAATCTCTCTGGATTTCTTCCATCAAATAAACGCTCAGGAGGGCTTGTTCCTCACTGTTGGTGTAAGTGTCGCAGGACTCCATGTTTTTGCCTTGAAGAGATATCTAAGAAACAAGCTGACGAATATGAAGAACTTATTTTTTTAGCAAATGCTAAGTAAATATTTAGCCTCCGCCTTTGACCAGTTGGGAGATGCAATCAAGAATAGGCACGTCTGTTAGAAGTACGACATATTTTTTAAAAATTTTATTTATTTATTTAGTCATTTAGCAGACGCTTTTATCCAAAGCGACTTACAAATGAGGACAATAAAAAACAGTCAAAACTATCAAAATGGCAACAATATATAAGTGCAAATGACAAGTCTCGGTTAGCCTAACGCAGTACACGTAGCAAGGTGTATATATATATATACACAGTGGGTACGTAAAGTATTCAGACCCCTTTAAATTTTTCACTTTTTGTTATATTGCAGCCAGTTGCTAAAATCATTTAAGTTAATTTTTTTTCCTCTATGTACACACAGCACCCCATATTGACAAAAAAACACAATTGTTGACATTTTTGCAGATTTATTAAAAGAAAAACTGAAATATCACAGGGTCCTAAGTATTCAGACCCTTTGATGTGACAATCATATATTTAACTCAGGTGCTGTCCATTTCTTATGATCATCCTTGAGATGGTTCTACACCTTAATTTGAGTCAAGCTGTGTTTGATTATACTGATTGGACTGATTAGGAAATCCACACAACTGTCTATATAAGACCTTACAGCTCAAAGAGCATGTCAGAGCAAATGAGAATCATGAGGTCACAGGAACTGCCTGAAGAGCTCAGAGACAAATTGTGGAAAGGCAAAGATCGGCCAAGGTTACAAAAAAAACAGTCTTGCTGCATTAAGGTTCCCACGGCACTAGTGGCCCTCAATGATTACATGGAAGACGTTTAGAGGGATGGGACCAGAACCTTCATAGCGTGGCCTTCTGGCCAAAACTGAGCTAATCGGGGAGGGAAGAGCCTTGGTGAAGAGAGTAAAGAAGAAACCCAAAGATACACTCAGTGGCTGAGACTTCCAGGAGATGCAGTCGGGAGATACCATGGGAGAAAGTTGTAGAAAGTTAACCATCACTGCAGCCCTCCACCAGTCGGGCTTTATGACAGAGTGGCCCGACGGAAGCCTCTCCTTAGTGCAAGACACATGAAAAAACACATGAAGGGACTCCAAGATGGTGAGCAATAAGATTCTCTGGTCGGATGAGGCAAAGATAGAACTTTTTGGCCTTAATTATAAGCGGTATGTGTGGAGAAAACCAGGCCTGCTCATCCACCTGTCAATCTAGTCCCAACAGTGAAGCATGGTGGTGGCGGCATCATGCTGTGGGGGTGTTTTTCAGCTGCAGGGACAGGACGGCTTGTTGCAATCGAGGGAAAGATGAATACGGCCAAGCAAAAGAGGGTTCATCTGGACCCCCCCGAAAACCCTTCTCCAGAGTGCTCAGGACCTCAGTCTGGGCCGAAGGTTTACCTTCCAACAATACAATTACCCTAAGCACACAGCTAAAATAACAGAGGAGTGGCTTCACAACAACTCTGTGACTGTTATTGAATGGCCCAGCCAGAGCCCTGACTTAAAACCAATTGAGCATCTCTGGAGAGACCTAAAAAAATGGCTGTCCACCAACGTTTACCATCCAACCCGACGAAAAAAAAAAAAAACGGGGAGGATCTGCACAGGAGAATGGCAGAGGATCCCCAAATCCAGGTGTGAAACACTTGTTGCATCTTTCCCAAAAAGACTCATGGCTGTATTAGATCAAAAGGGTGCTTCTAATAAATACTGAGCAAAGGGTCTGAATAAAATCTTAGGACCATGTGATATTTCAGTTTTTTTTTTTTAATAAATCTGCAAAATTGTCAACAATTCTGTGTTTTTCTGACAATATGGGGGGCTGTGTGTACATTAATGAGGAAAAAAATTAACTTAAATATTTTAGCAAATGGCTGCATATACAAAGAGTGAAAAATTTAAGGGGGTCCGAATACTTTCCGTACCCACTGTATATGTTTTTGAAAACCACGTCATGCACAGTTGTGACCAAGGAAATTTTGTAGGCACTTCAGCTTCTCTGATGCCAGCTTTTTGAAGATGCTGATTTCATTTTCCAGCAGTGGCACCTGCCCACACTGCCAAAAGCACCAAAAAGTTGGTTAAATGACCATGGTATTTGCGTGCTTGACTGGCCAGCAAACTCACCAGACCTGAAGCCCATAGAGAATCTATGGGTATTGTCAAAAGGAAAATGAGAAACAAGAGACCAAAAAATGAGATGAGCTGAAGGCCACTGTCAAAGAAAACTGGGCATCCATACCACCTCAGCAGTGCCACAAACTGATCACCTCATGCCACGCTGAATTGAGGCAGTAATTAAAGCAAAATGAGCCCCTACCAATAATTGAGTACATGTACAGTAAATGAAAATACTCCAGAAGGCCCACAATTCACTAAAAATGTTTTTTTATTGGTTTTATGACGTATTCTAATTTGATGAGATAGTGAATTGGTGGGTTTGTTAAATGTGAGCCAAAATCATCACAATTAAAGAACCAAAGACTTAAAATACTTCAGTCTGTGTGCATTAAATATATTTAATACACGAGTTTCACAATATAAGTTGAATTACTGAAATAAATGTACTTTTCCACAACATTCTAATTTGCGATGACCTGTATCGGTAAATACACACCCAACATACACACATTACAAACACATCGCAAACACACACACATATAAATTATATAATATAGTATATATATATTCAGTTATTACATAATATAACATATAAAAATAGAGAATGTAGACAGATAGTATTATAAAAGGGCTTTGGTAAACATATGCATCACAAGGTATTTTTTAGAATCCAAACAGGAAGAATTTTTAGCTATAAACGTCAAGAAGCGAGCTAAAGTTCTGTTTACATGTGGTGGCTGCAGACTCTGTTTTTTCTCATTGGTTTGTGCATCAAGTGTTTCACCAGTCACGTGCTTCCAGCAAGAGCTAACGTTTCCTCAGATCGGCAGAAAGGACCTATAATAATTCCTCAAAAAGTTCCTGATCTAGCTTCTAGTTCTAGGAAAATCGCCTTATGAAAGGTCACTAAGTGAGCTGATATTTAACCAGACATTGTTTTGTTCCTCCGTGCTGTTTATCAGCTGACAATGTGATGCTAATATCTGGTGAAGTGGTGACTTTCACAGATATTAATGGTACATTTAAGCAAAAAACGATGGATTGAAGCTAAATTTGCAACGAGAGGATTCGACTTAATATTGAGCTATTGTGCTTTACCAAAGTGAAAGCTTAGAAGTCCTCCGAGGCGGCGTTTTAATCAACTCTCTTTCTCTTGGCTAAAGCAGCTATGGGACCTCGGTGTTACGCCGGGAGCCAATGACCCCGCAGCCGCCAATGACAAACCGCGGGCTCTATCTCCAGCGTGTGGCGAGCATCCCTCCAAACACAAAGCCACCCAGAAACACACGAGCCCAAAGAGCCACTCCACACACCAGTCGGGATGAAAATTACCACTAGCTGATGGTTAACGCAGCCGCCTCGTACCCCTGCAAATGAGCGGTGAGGGGCGGCTGTGGGGCATTCAGGGCATTCTTAAAATTAAAAGTTATAGTCTATTAGCCTGCGTTTGGTAGCTGCGCACGCACCCATGCCTAGCGTGGCCGCTAATGGGAAAAGATGTGTGGAAGTGTATGATTTATGGGTGCATGCGAGCAGGGGTGGAATAATTTGGTGCAGAACGGGTACTTACTGAACGGCAACAACTCGGCTACTTATCCGTACTTTCTGGTGATAAATTAGCTCTTGCTTAAAGTGGCCCAGGACCCATTTTTCATTTTGATTACTACACTTGATATCTCTTTCTTTTCCACTCTTTCTATGTCAGCAATGGTCCTTAGCATTTTTTGTGTATCAAGGCAGTGTGTTTAAGTAAACCTTCGCTCTGCTTCACTCAACCTCTTTTTTTATCAACGTCCCTATGTAGGGCTCTTCTTTAATCTCTCCCTATCCAGGTGCTTCTGCTGCTCACCATCCGGCTTTACAGCAATCGTTCACCCGAAAATAGCACTTCTGTCACAGTGACCTCATGTCATTCCAAGCCCATACGCTGGCATTTTATGTGCTATGTGAGAGGAGAAATTTTGAATCATCTTTATGAACAAGAGAAAAATAATCTTTATAAATCTAACACTTTCCATTCAATAGATGTTTTCATGTAGGCTACTAATTGTTATCAGTCTGAATGAATCCTATCTGATTTCAGATTCTGAACTTTGCAATCCGATTCACATATTCACGTGTGTATTTACATGTTTCAAACAACCCACAGAACTGGAGAAAACTACCACTAAGATTTTTAGTTTTTGCCTTTGTGACATATCAAAAAGAAGAGCTGTTTTTAGCAAATGTTTAGTAAATATTCAGTCTCCAACACTGGTTATTAAGACATAAATAAACATACACAAATTCGTAATAAGTAAACATACGCAAAAGGTGTTTCGAATCCGATTGAGAAGATTGATTGGATTATTTCAGGTCTTTCAATCTGATTAAAATTTCATTCAGATCAAGCTCAGTGGGATTGACTGAGGTGTTTACATGAAGGCTTTTCAATCTGATTGAACCATCAGTCCAATTACTAACGGATTAGGTAGTGCATATAAACATAACTAATGATAGTTAATGATAACCATGTTTGTCAAGCACAAAATTGGACCAAAAAACCCACCATTAAACAGGGATCCCTTAACAAAAAGTAGTATACTTCAAGTTTATTTTAGTAAGTATACTTAAGTAAAGTTCAAGTATATTTTTAAGTATACTTTATGTAGTAAGTATACAAATATCAGTGTACTAGTAGTATTCTTGTAAGTGTAATATTTCAATACTCCTTGGTACTAAATTGGCCCACTTTCTAGTATATAAAATTATACTTTTAATTACACTTTAAGTATAACAGTAGCAAACTTTGAGTACACAACTAGTTTACATCAACATTGGTAGCTTGTACTGCAACTATACTAAAAGTGAACTTATAGTTATACTGATAGTTTACTAATTAAATACTTGTAGCATTTTTAGTACACTTTGAAGTATAGTCTCAGTAAACTACTAGTTTAGTAGTTTATACTGCAAGTATACTCGTAAGTTTTCTTTAAGTGAACTTAACATCATACTTTAAGTATACTACTATGTTCCTATTTAGGTATTAATTTGTATATATTTTGTTACATGAATATCTGAACATACAAAACATCAAAAGAACAGGGTATCTGCTTGTAAACAAAAACATTTTATTCTAGCTTCATGCATTATTATTTTTTAAACACTTGAATGTGGGTAAGTTTAATAAATAAAAAAATAAAGAATAAACAAGATTTTGAACAAAAAGCTTAAAAAAGACTTTGAATTGGATTCAGAATGATAATCAAACGTAGATAAAGTCGATCAACACCCCAAAGCTTGAAAATCATTATTACCTCTTCATTGGTCGACACTACATCAACTTTACACAGTTTTGATGCTGCTTTATGTCTGATAATCGTGTTAGATTACATGTGGAAGCATCTGTTGTTTCGGTTTCTTTTTCACTTGTGTTTTGGAAATTCTGTACAGAAGATGTTTAATAGCGCCCCCTACTGTATAACAATGAAAACACGGATTCTAAGAGCACAATTATAGCTAAAATATATTAGGCTTTTTCTAAGTATAAGTCAAGTATACTTAATGTCATTTTAAGTATATTTCTGAGACGTACATAAAAAAGTAGACTAAAAGTATACTTTCCTATTTTTAGTTAAAAGAAGTATACTATAGCACACTTGAATAAACTTTTTTTTCGTAAGGGATGCACCATGTGTCGGCCAAAGAATCAGTATGTGCCAAATAAAAGAATTTATCCTGTCAATCCACCAAGCGGCGGAAAAAAAACGTGTCAGACAGCCAGCAAATGTTTTTGTGTCCAGGACTGTCCAGGTTAAAGCAATAATAACACATAACGAGGGCTCTGTTTGACCCTATGGATCACACATAGTTGATGCCAGGGTTGCCAGACCGTGGTTTTCCCTTCACCAAACATTATTTGTTCCATTTCAGTCGGTCACTCTCGACGTCACGTCGGAGGAACGACGAAATTGGGATCTCGCTTAGAGGGACCAATCCACTTCGAGTGTAAACTAAAAGAGCCAATGCACATTGGCATGCAATTAATGCATCCAGCTGCCGCTGATCACAGCGTAAGTATAAATAGGCAGCAGATGCAGAGCATATTCAGCTTTTCGCTTCGGAGCTGAGCGATCACATCGTTCTGCTCCTGACTACTCTACGGAGAGAAGAAGACTGAACGAGTTCAGCACGCTCTTGGAGAGCTCTTCGTGTTGGCGGACGGCGCTTCAGCGGTGGTGGTTCCCGTGTCGAGTGGGTTGCACACATCAGGCGCACTACCCCCGTTCGTGGTGCAAATGATCATCTCCCCTGTGCGCCTCAGCACGCTAAAAGAGCTTTTTTCCCCTAAAAGAGCAATTTCGGGGTGCGTCTTTTTAAAGACGACGTTGCTCGGCAAACTTGACATTACGTCTTTATAAAGACGATGTAGGTCATGCTATAGACAACGTATCACCCGGGCAATTCTGGATGCGGTCGATACCTGGCGCTGGGTGATGGTCACGATCGCTGCCTCTCGTGCCTGGGCATGAAGCACGCTGAGGTGGCTTTCGTGGATGGCTCATGCTCCCATTGCGGGGGTATGACCATCTCGGAGTTGCGGAACGGACTCTGTTACCTGCAAGGGGGCGGAGTGCTTGTGCCACTGCCTAGATCTGGGGTTCCATCTGGTGGCAGCCGGGGGCATCCTTTTTCTAGCGGTGGGCGGACTGGTCTTACGGTCACGGTGAGAAATACCCCTCCGGGGATGCCCAAGCCCGCCAGCACTTCAAAACCAGCGGAGCTCTCAAAAAGAGCAAGCTGGACCCTCCCGGGGGGTACCACCTGTTTCTACCGAGGCTCCCCCGGACGATCTGATGTCGATTGCAGCATCGGAGGGTGAGCCAGTGCTTTCTGGAGAGGAAGATTCGGCTGTGCTGCTCTCCTCTGGGACTGTAGCAATGCTTGGATCGGATCCAGAAATAATGGCTAGGCTTTCCCGGGCCACCGTAGGGGTAGTGCTCGAGTGAAGACTTTCACCGTGTCACGAGCCCTCAAGGTTGCACGACTGGTTCCCGGGGCGGTCCGCGCTGGTTCTCAGAGCCCCGCCTCGGTGCCTTTCTTCCCGAAGGTGCATAAGGAGCTCAACAGGTCATGGACGGCACCTTTTACTGACAGAAACCGAGCTGCTGGTTCCTCCTCCCTCACCACACTCGACGTAGAGGGTAGCGGGTATACAAGGGTCCCCCGGTGGAGCGGTCGGTTGAGATGCAGTTGTGTCCTAATACCGCCTCCAACCGGCAGGGAGAGCCGTGCCTCCCCTCCCAGGTCTGTAGCTACTCGACTGGCCAGCAATGCTTATACAGCCTGTGGAGAAGCTGCCTCCACCTTACACACTATGGCGTGATTGCAAGTGCACCAGGCCAGGGCACTGAGGGACTGGACGAGGGTGGGCACGACAGGAGTTCACAATGTTAGCCAGAGAACTCCGCACGCGGCGGCCCTCGCGCCACGAGTGACGAAGTTACGGCGCAGTCTTGGGCGTGATGTCCACAATTGTGGTTCAGGAGTGCCATCTCTGGCTGTGTCTGGCCGATATGCGCGAGACGGACAAGACAAGATTTTTGAACGCCCCCGTGTCCCAGGCCGGCCGGTCGGCGACACGGTGGAGAACTTGCCGAGCGGTTCTCCGCTGACCAAAGCAGACTGAGGCCATTAGGTACATCCTGCCCCGGCGTGCAGCTGCTGCCATCGCCGAGGGCGGCTCCCCTGCCACAGCCAAAACAAGAGCAGAGCTCCTGCGCCCTCCAGCAAAGCTGTGCCGTGGAGCACAGTGCCCCGTCCGTCCAGGCCCCTGCCAAACCTGGTGGCAAACGAGAGAGCAAGAGGCCCAGAGACGGGCTACCCAGAGGTGGAGGGACGTGCTCTTAAGGAGATGGTAAGCACACCACTCCCTAACCCGGAGGAGGGCCGGGCGGAGAATCTCTTTCCACCAATGACCTCTCGGTCGGTGGTACCAAAATTCTCGACAAAGAGCAATTCCTCTAGTTCTGGGTCCCCAGAGGGGACGGGGGGTGGTGGACG
Organism: Sinocyclocheilus anophthalmus; assembly: GCA_018155175.1. Taxonomy (NCBI): domain Eukaryota; kingdom Metazoa; phylum Chordata; class Actinopteri; order Cypriniformes; family Cyprinidae; genus Sinocyclocheilus; species Sinocyclocheilus anophthalmus. The sequence goes on from JADLZN010005853.1 coordinate 787,091, forward strand.
ATCCCCCTAGTGCGTTTCACACTCACCCTCCTTTCTCGCCAGTGAGCAGCAGTGGGCGGATCGGGAGGACGAACAAACGGACTACCCACGCACCCTCTGCTAGAACGCAGGTCAGTGTTACACACACCAGACCCGCCTCGGACCGGCTACGAGACGCCGGGCCGGGTCCCTGCGTTCTTTCACGGTGCCCCGCTGCGGGTATGCCTGTAGTTCCGTGATGCCACTTGCGCGGCGTCTGGGAGCCTGGCTGGAGCTACCCAGCCCGTCTCGATGGCTCCTTAGAACCGTCAGGCTCGGCTATGCGATTAAGTCACCTGGCGTCCCCCCGCCAAGTTCAATGGCATCCGCTTCACAACAGTGAAGCCGGCCAATGGTCCTGTCTTGCGGGCGAAGGTCGCAGTCCTACTGGCGAAGGATGCGATAGAACCGGTCCCTCCAGCCGATATGAAGATGGGTTTTACAGCTCCTACTTCATTGTACCCAAGGAAGGCAGTGGGTTATGACCAATCTTGGACATGCGTGTCTTGAACCGGGTCCTTCACCGGTTACTGTTCTAGATGTTGACGCAGGAACGCATCTTCTGGTGCATCAGTCCCCGAGATTGGTTTGCAGCCGTCGACCTGAAGGACGCGTACTTCATATGTCAACACTTCCGCACCACAGACTGGTTGTGGTTCCCTGTCCGCAGGAAACGAGACACACATTATCAGTATGAGGTCTTGCCCTCGGGCGTCCCTGCTGGCCCAGTGTCTTCACGAAAGTTGCGGGAGAGGTACATCTTGTCCCTAAGAAAACAGAGCATCGCATTCTCAACTACTGACGAAGCAGTCTCAGATAGTCTTGGCGAAAACAGCATGTTGGGCCTTCGGGCGCAACTGGGAAAAGAGCAACTTATCCCCGGACGCAAAGGATCTCTTTTCACGGTATGGAGGGACTCGGTGTTAGAGGCAGATGGCAGGGTCCCATGAAAAACCGTTTCAGAGGCTCCTGGGGGATATGGCAGCTACGGCGGCAGTCACTCCGCTGGGGCTGCTCCATATGAGACACTGGCTCATGGCCGAGTCCCGAGTGTGGGCGTGGCAACGCGGCACCTTCCAGGTCCAATTACACTGGCCTGCCGCCAAACCTTCAACCCGTGGTCAGACCATAGGTTCCTCCGGGCAGGAGTGCCCCTAGAAAAGGTCTCCAGGCATGCTGTGGTTCACAAGGATGCCTCAACCACCGGCTGGGGGGCCAAGTACAACGGGCTTGCAGTGTCAGGGGTTGGACGGGGCCCCAACTGCACTGGCTGCCTCGAGATGCTGGCAGTGCACCTTGCCCGGGGCCGTCTCAAAAGCGCTTACGAGGCAAGCATGTACTAGTACCCACGGACAACACAGCGACCGTTGCGTAAATCAAACAACAAGGTGGTCTGCGCTCCCGTCGCAACTCGCCCACCACCTCCTCCTCTGGAGTCAGAAGCATCTGAGGTCGCTTCTTGCTGTTCACATTCCTGGGCTGCTCAACTGGGCAGCCGACGAGCTGTCCCGAGCTGCGCTCCCGGGAGAATGGCGACTCCATCCCCAGACGGTCCAGCTGGTTTGGGGACGTTTCAGAGCCGCTCAGGTAGACCTGTTTGCCTCTCCAGAAACCTCTCACTGCCAGTTGTTCTTCGCCCTGACCGAGGGAACACTCGGCACGGACGCACTGGCACACAGCTGGCCGCGGGGCCTTTGCAAGTATGCGTTTTCCCCAGTTAGCCTTCTGGCGAGTTTCTGTGCAGGTCAGGAAGGACGGGAGCAGGGCATGCTGGTGTCAACCTATTGGCTTCCCGGGACCTGGTTCCAGGTAACTACTGCCTCCTGCGACAGCCATCCTGGGCCGATCGGCTGAGGAAAGGATTACTGACAAGACGGGGGCACCCTTTGGCACCCGCGTCCAGACCTCTGGAAACTTCATGTCCGGAGGGACGCAGAGGTTCTGAGTGGCCTACCCCAAGAGGTAGTTGACACCATCACTTCAGCGAGAGCGCCTACGCTTGAAGTGGAACCTGTTTGTTGAGTGGTTTTCTTCTCGCCGAGAAGACCCCCGAAGTTGCCCGATCGGAGTTGTGCTGTCCTTTTGCAGCAAGGGTTGAGCGAAGGCTGTCTCCCTCCACCCTTAAAAATTATGTCGCTGCAATCGCTGCTAACCATGACCCCGTAGAAGGAGGTCGTTGGGGAAGCATGACCTGGTCGTCAGGTTCCTTAAGGGGGCGAGAAGGTTAAATCCTCCACGGCCACCCTCTATTCCCTCGTGGGACCTGACTCTGGTGCTCACGGCACTACAGCAGGGCCCATTGGAGCCTTTTTGCAGGCGGTTGAGCCGAAGTTCCTTCAACGGAGACTTTGCTCCTGCTAGCATTGGCCTCTATCAAAAGGGTAGGGGACCTGCATGCATTTTCGATCAACGATTTGTGCCTAAAGTTCGGGCCGGCTGATTCCCAGGTAAACCTGATGCCCCGGCCCGGCTACATGCCCAAGGTTACCGCTACTCCCTTCAGGGATCAGGTGGTGAACCTCCAAGCGCTGCCCTCGGAGGAGGCAGACCCAGCCCTAGTTTTGCTCTGTCCCGTCCGAGCCTTAAGGTGCTACGTAGACCGGACGCAAAGCTTCAGGACCTCAGACCAGCTCTTTGTCTGTCACGGAGGCCGGCAGAAGGGGAATGCCGTCTCAAAGCAGAGGATGGCCCACTGGATAGTGGATGCCATCACCCTGGCTTATCAGGCACAGGGTGTGCCCTGCCCGCTCAGGTTGCGAGCTCACTCAATTAGAGGTGTTGCATCCTCCTGGGCGCTGGCTCGTGGCGCCTCGCTGACAGATATCTGTAGGGCTGCGGGCTGGGCGACCCCTAACACATTCGCTAGATTCTATAGCCTTCGTGTGGAGCCGGTATCCTCCTGTGTTCTCACCTCAAACGGGTAGAAGCACTGAGAGGCCCCGGCTTCGGGTCGGCTTGCAAAAACCACTCCAGAGAGTCCATATTGTAGACCCTGTTGAGCTCCTCCGTCCCCTCGGCAGCCAGACGTGGCGGAGCGTCCGGCGCCAGGCCTTCACTCATTGAATCCTTGAGAACCGGTAGAAGGCTGGGTTCCATATGTAGAGGCCTATGTGGTTCCCATATGTGTAAAGTCCACGGTATTGCCTTGAGCCCGTGTTTCCCCGGCAGACTTCGGCCATTCCAAGAGGGTTACAATCACCTCAATTCTTCCATATGCACCTAAGGGATGTCCATATGGGTATTGCTTCCGAAACCTCCTTCGGGTAGGTTCGAGCTTCCGTAACGTCCCTGTCCCAAGTGGAACGGGGTAAGTTTTCCCAGTGTTATCCAGTCTTACTCAGTGGGTATTGCCATAGTAGCAGTAGCTGGTCCTCTTGGGCAGGCCCTGGGCGCAGGTGGCGTCCACAGGACACTGGAAGGGGCAGCATCCATGGCGCTTTGGTAGGATCCCAATTCGTCAGTCACGACATTACTCGTAGTGACCAACTGAAAGGGAACGTCTCGGTTACGTATGTAAACCCTCGTTCCCTGAAGGAGGGAACAGAGACGTCACGTCACGTCCCTTCGCCACAGCTCCTGTACCACCGCTGAGCGGACGGGTCTCGGATCGGCTCCTCAGCAATAGCCAACAATACTGTATGGGTCAAAATTATCAAATTTTCTTGTATGCCAAAAATCATTAGAGATATTAAGTAAAGATCATGTTCCAATAAGATATTTTCTAAATTTCCTACCGTACATATCAAAACTGAATTTTTGATTAGTAATGTGCATTGCTATGGACTTCATTTGGACAACTTTAAAAGAGATTTTCTCAATATTTAGATTTTTTGCACCCTCAGATGCCAGATTTTCACATTACCCCAGGTGCATCTCAAAAATCAGAGGTCAGGGAAAAGTTCATTTGTTTCAGTAATGCAACTCAAATTGTGAAACTGTGTATTAAATAAATTCAATAACTTACACCACACACAGACGTGTCAAGCGCATTTGGCTACAGTTGTCGTATTCCTGTTGTTAAGCCACTCCTGAACTACAGACAACGTCAGAGGTGTCTTACCGGGGCTAAGGAGAAGAAGAACTGGACTGGTGCCCAGTGGTCCAAAGTCTCTTTTCAGATGAGAGCAAGTTTTGTATTTCATTTGGAACCAAGGTCCTAGAGTCTGGAGGAAGGGTGGAGAAGCTCATAGCACCAAGTTGCTTGAAGTCCAGTGTTAAGTTTCCACAGTCTGTGATGATTAGGGGTGCAATGTCATCTGCTGGTGCTGGTCCACTGTGTTTTTTGAAAACCAAAGTCACTGCACCCGTTTACCAAGATATTTTGGAGCACTTTATGCTTCCTTCTGCTGACCAGCTTTTTCTGATTTCATTTTCCAGCAGGATTTTGGCACCTGCCCACACTGCCAAAAAAAACAAAAGCTGGTTCAATGACCATGGTGCTACTGTGCTTGATTGGCCAGCAAACTCACCAGACAAGAGACCAAAAAATGCAGATGAGCTGGAGGCCATTGTCAAAGAAACCTGGGCTTCCATATCACCTTAGCAGTGCCACAAACTGATCAACTCCATGCCATGCCGAATTGAGTCAGTAATTAAAGCAAAAGGAGCCCCTACCAAGTATTGAGTACATGTACAGTAAATGAACATACTTTCCAGAAGGCCAACACTTTGCTAAAAATGTTTTTTTATTGGTCTTATGAAGTATTCTAATTTGGTGAGATAGTGAATTGGTGGGTTTTTGTTAAATGTGAGCCAAAATCATCACAATTAAAAGAAACCAAAGACTTAAACTACTCAGTCTGTGTGCATTGAATTTATTTAAAAAACGAATTTCACAATTTGAGTTGAATTACTAAAAATAAATGAACTTTTCCACAACATTCTAATTTATTGAGATGCACCTGTATTGTCCTATCCTAACAAACCATACATCAATGGAAAGCTTATTTATTCAGCTTTCAGATTATGTATAAATCTCAATTTCGAAAAATGTACCCTTATGACTGGTTTTGTGCTCCAGGGTCACATATCTGAAAATAAATAGCATTGAATATAATAGTGTTTTTGTTCATTTTAACCTCCAATGTACCAAATGAGAAGATTCCCTGTATATAGTTTACAGCATTAGTTGGGAGAGATTTTTATTTCCTTAAGAAAACCAAACTATCGGTATCGGCAGATATCATTCTGAATAGTTGGTATCGGCCGAGCAATTTAGTATCTGTAACTTTGAATTTTGTATTCAGAACTTTTATGGTGTTTTTGTCCTTTTTGAACCCCTGTGATCGTAGTACAGTTTAGAATACTTTAAAAAAGAGGACTTATGAAAATATTATACTTAGGAGTGATCTTTATGTAATTTTTTGGACAGTTAGTAGATGTTATTTACAATTAATTGAAAATGTATTGAAGTGTACTTAAAATTGTATACAACTATACAAGTGCACATTCAATACAATTAAGTGCACTCCTTTTTCACAAGAAGCGTTTTCTCTGACTATCATCGTATGAAAAGAGCTGCATAAATATCTTTAAAAATGTTGTCTATGACATTTCATGGAAAAAAGAAACAGTTTGCCACGACATGAGGGCGTGCAAATTTCCATTGTCCAGGTGAACTATTCATTTAATTCAGTTCTGTTGCAGTCCAGCAGATCTCCAGTCATTTCGTTCCTGCATATCAAAAGCCCTGTGGTTTGGCTCATTCACTGTCGCTGCTTGTCCTGCTGCCAGAAGACTGCAGCCCTGTCAGTCAGCCGCGACCCCAGCCGGGACCTTCCCCTACTGGGACAATGTTCCCATTGATCCCGGCTTGACGCCGCCTCCGTCAGGGAAATAAGCAGGTAAAATATTAAATTATGGGGGCAGGTTTCAATCAATAAGCAGACCCGTGACTGAGGTTGGCTCTGAGGTTATTTGCCCCGCTAGAGGACCCTCATAATGCAATTGAGGGATTTGAAACACAAGTGGATCTGCTCCAAAGCACCACAGACATCGGCCGTCCCATCCAGACCTGACTGGAAGCTCACAGATTTCACCAAGCGGCCAATGTTGTTACTGAGCATACTGGCATCTGCTCGCCGTCCATTTTCTAGGACGAGCAGCAGATCGAATGGCCTGTGTTCCAACACAGAGAAATCAAACAGACGAACAGCATAATGGGAAACTTCCAACAGAGGCGCCTGGAAAGTTATCAGTTCTGCCCAGGGTTTTTATTGTTAACCAAAACTACAACTAAAACTGTTAAAAAATATTTTTTGTTATTTGAAATGAAGCTGTAATAATAATTAAATGATATATATATATATAATATATTACACATATTGCCTAATTATTGACAATTTGATTGACAGAAAGACAAAAATAAGAAGTTGAAGGATTAAAATAACCTAAACTTAAATAAACTAAAAAACGACATAAAACAGACAATATTAAGGCAAAATAAAAATGCAAAAGCACATAACAAAATTACTAAAATGTACGTTTAAATTCAATAAAAAAACTACTTTTATATATTAACAAATACTATAATAGTATAAACATAACACTAAAATAACACTGGTTAAAAATTGCCAAGGGTATAAATAAAACAAAGATTATTGGAGTATGTTTTATAAGAAAGTAATATCTCAGTTTTTCTACATCAGTACTTGCTGTTTCTTTGTGGTTGTTTGTGAAATTTAGTAGAAACTACTGAGTGCAAATTGCTTCTACACCATTATTTTTCAGTGTACTATTAATATAGCATTTTAACACACCGTGGATTTTTTCTATATTGTATTTAATTTTGTTTTCTATATTGTATATTGCATTCTACATTGTATTCTAATTCTATATTGTATTTATTTCTTTGTTCCTTATAAACTCAAAAAATAGTAACTTGAAAATGGTAACATCTAATTAAAGGGGTTGTATTCGTGTAAGTCATAAATATTATGTTATATCACTGAATAAACCAAATGAATTAATTTATAACAATGCAACTAATTTTAGGTGGATTAAATCAAATAGACATTGCTCTTTAAAGTAACAAATGCAGGATTCCACATTTCCACAGGATTGTGTGACGTAAATCCAGTTTTGAGATGTCTGAATTGTGAGATAAAATGCTGTATTTACCTTTTTTTTACAAAAATAAATAAATACAAAAATAAAATAAAAAAGAACTGTGAGATGTAAATCCAGAATTCTGAGAAAGAAGTCAGAATGTAAGAATGCAAGATGTAAACTTGTCATTGCATGTTTATATATTTCAATTGCAAGATATAAACTTGCTTTTATGAGAAGAAAAGTCTTAATTGTGATAAATACACTTGCAACTGTGAGGGGAAAAAAATCATAATTGTGAGATAAAAAGTAGCAATTACCTTTTTATTTTTATTTTTATTTTATTATTATTTTTTATTCTGGGCTGGAAAAAAAAAAAAAAGAATTGCATGAAGTAAACATACAATTCCGAGAAAAATATTAAAAACACACAATACAGTATTTTGGTGCAAATACTGCATTGACATCCAGGGCGTAAAGGTTTTGTTTTATGCAACGCATCATTAACATCATTAATCATTATCATTAAATCTGGTTCCTTCAAAGGAAAATAAAGTGCTCTGAATTGCACAGCCAGCACAAGAATGGTGAACAATACAGGCCTGGCAGTCATTAGTCATTTGGTTGGCCTCTGGGACAGGAGTCAAGACAACCCTGGCCTTTCCAGACCCCTGCGTGTCAGGTGAGGCGACGCTGTTAGTCCCAGCAGGACAAGTGAGACGGGCCCGGGACGAGCTCCTGAAGCTCTGACGAACGCCTATCTGCCGTAGAGCCCACCCTGCGCCGCTGATAAAATGTTAATGTAATTAACAGATAATGACTGTTGTTTTTAGCTGTCGATAAAGGATCAGACTCCCGCAAAGTCACATTCAGATATCTGCCAGCCATTGTTGGATTCAATTATTTCCGAAACACTCCCCTTCACCTGTCTTCATCGGCTGTGTCCCCTCCTACCTGTCTGTGTTTGTCTGTCCTCCTCGAAAACTGAAAAAACTATCATATATATATTCATAATGTCTTATAGATTTGTGGAATTGTGCAGACAATTGAGCATCTGACCACTGGATTTACAAGAAAAAAAAATCATCATATGTTAGTATACTACGGGGGCCGTTGAATGCTTAAATGTGATTGGCTGACGAACGTTCTGAGGTCTGCAATTATTTTCAGGGAAACACACGACTAAAGTAGTTCCAGGCAGATCTTGACCGCATTACATGTCCGTATCACGTTGCCAAATGATTTAAGTTATTTCAAAGGTCCTTACAGCCTGCAACAGCAAAAGAACCAAAGCACACAAAGACCTACCAGGCATAAATAGAGTAAACATAGGTGAAAAAATATATTTATAAATTTCCATGTTTTCGACACAAAATTACGTTGGTATTATGGCAGAAGAGCGCAATACCATTTGTAGCGCGCTCTTACCATAGAAACACACACATGCATACACACACAGAAATGTTGTCAGTGTCGCTCTTACAATTTTATCCATAATATAGTTTAGCAACTTAAAAGCTACACAACATTTCACACTAGCGGAGTGTTGGTAAAACAGGTGTTGAGGTTTTTGAGGCAGATGAACCTCAAGAATAGTTTCGCTATTAGTAGAAACGCTGCTGCCAAACACTTGAGAGTCAAACAGACTCAGGTAGGCTAATACACACAAGCTTAATCGCACTCTTTCTTTCTCTCAAGCCTCCGTTATTAGCTCTAAAATGATGTTTTGGAATTACTGTAGCAACAGAGGCATTGGATGAGACGCTAAGAAATTAATCCTACTCACGATAGCACTTTAAGTACAAAAACCTGATGTATGTCTTGAAATACAACACATGTATAATGTCTTGAGGTGTGGTAACCATAGTATAAGTGCGCTCTTGTCCTCATTCCAGCACATAGCGTGACAGAATAACCGACCTCAAGAAAATAAGTAAACGCCCCTTCTCTCCATTTTGTTTCCGTTTTTGTCAGTTTTTATTTTTATTATGGATAATCCCAATTACCTGCTCCTTCTGTTGGAGCAGAAGAGAATGCCTCTCGAGGTCCACTCGGCGATCTTCGTGGAGATCGCCAACCACTCCAGCTTCCCGGACAGCAGCCTCTGCACATTCTTCCTGACGAGCCTCAACGATGAGTGCAGAGTGCGGTTGTCCAGAGGTGGACCTCGGGATTCTTTCGCCGCCTTTGTGGAGTTGGTTCCCGGTGAGCAACAACTCGCCGTTCACCATCGGCCTTGCCGAGGAGCGTCTCACCAGTCCCACTCCGGACCCAGAGCCCAGCCCACCATCACTCCACTGCGCGGAGCAAGCAGCCTGAGCAACCGAGCGGAGAGCCTGAGCCCACTGCGTGGAGCAAGAGCCTGAGCCCACCGATGTCGGAGAGCCTGAGCCCACTGTAACAGACGAGCCTGAGCCCACTGATGTCGGAGAGCCTGAGCCCACTGCGACAGACGAGCCATCGCCAAAAAGAGCGACAGAGCTGAGGATCACCCTGGAGCCAGAGCCCGTGAGGTCAGACCAGGGGCGAGAGCCGGCTACAGTGCTCGCCACAGGGGGAGGGAGGGAAAGCCGTCATGGAAGCGATCGAGAGCGCAGAGGGAAGCTCTGCCCACTGCACCATGGCTGAGGGTGAGCTGAGCTCAATGGACAATGATATGGATATATATGCAGACATGCCCCCTCTTCTTCCGCCTTCGTCTAAACTGTCTGTCTGTCTTGAACTATCAGTCTGCCCTGAACTATCTGCCAGTCCTGCCATGGAGGTCGTTCCCCTATCGCTGGCGCTCCCTCCGCCTCGGTCGCCTGAGCCATCTGCTCCGCCTTGGCCCTCCGGATCCTCCCCGTCGCCCTGGCTCATCGGCTCTCCATCTCCGCCCTGGGCTCCTCTCCCACCTGCTCCGCCGTCGTCGGTTCCCGGTCAATGAACAGAATTACCCTAATTGACCATGTAAAAAATCACAGCCTCTCCTTTAGAGAAGCTGGGGGGGGGTGGACTGTGATTGTTGATAGTACAGATTTGTAGTCCACCTGGGACAACTTCTGTTATTTACTGTAAATGTCCAAACATTTTTCAGAATTGAAGTTTGAGATCATTCAGGTGGACAATCAGGTTTATTTTGAATGGAACAGCAGCATTGTTGACATGGTGATCGAGAACAACATCACCAGCCACAAAGGAACAGGCCTGTGTAGATGTTTAGACAGGAGCTTTTCAAGCATGGATTCAACCTTCTAACATTTTTTCTTTTCCTAGATGCAAAGGCACAATAGTGTCTAAGAAATGCCAAATTGAATTCTTTTCCAGGAGTTAATGAAAGGCAAGATCAATATCAGGGTAATTCCTGTATACAGCAAACACACGTGTGTGTATACAGTGGTGGCCAAAATGATTAGAACACTAGTATGCTAATACCCCCCTAAAAAAAAGCACACACACCACCATATATCTAGATATACTGTATATATTATCTATATATAGTATATATATATATGATGTGGGTGTGTATATACAGTGGGTACGGGAAAGTATTCAGACCCCCTTAAATTTTCACTCTTTGTTATATTGCAGCCATTTGCTAAAAGTTATTAAGGTTAAAAAAAAAACAAATTCCTCATTTAATGTACACACAGGCACCCCAGTATTGACTAGAAAAACACAGAATGTGACATTTTTGCAGATTTATTAAAAAAGAGAAACTGAAATATCACATGGTCCTAAGATTTTATTCAGACCCTTTGCTCAGTATTTAGGAGAAGCACCCTTTTGATCTAATACAGCCATGAGTCTTTTGGGAAAGATGCAACAAGTTTTTCACACCGGGATTTGGGGATCCTCTGCCATTCCTACTTGCAGATCCTCTCCAGTTCTGTCAATTTGGATGGTAAACGTTGGTGGACAGCCATTTAGGTCTCTCCAGAGATGCTCAATTGGTTTAAGTCAGGGCTCTGGCTGGGCTTTTCAAGAACAGTCACAGAGTTGTTGTTGTGAAGCCACTCCTTCGTTTTTTTTAGCTGTGTGCTTAGGGTCATTGTATTGTTGGAAGGTAAACCTTCGGCCCAGCCTGAGGTCCTGAGCACTCTGGAAGAAGGTTTTCGTCCAGGGATATCCCTGTACTTGGCCGCATTCCTCTTTCCCTCGATTGCAACCAGTCATCCAGAACCTGCAGCTGAAAAACACCCCCACAGAAGATGCCACCACCATGCTTCACTGTTGGGACTGTATTGGACAGGTGATGAGCAGTGCCTGGTTTTCTCCACACATACCGCTTAGAATTAAGGCCAAAAAGTTCTATCTTGGTCTCATCAGACCAGAGAATCTTATTTCTCACCATTTTGTAGTCCTTCAGGTGTTTTTTAGCAAACTCCATGCAGGCTTTCATGTGTCTTGCACTGAGGAGAGGCTACCGTCGGGCCACTATGCCATAAAGCCCGACTGGTGGAGGGCTGAAGTGATGGTTGACTTTCTACAACTTTATCCCATCTCCCGACTCCATCTCTGGAGCTCAGCCACAGTGATCTTTGGGTTCTCTTTACCTCTCTCACCAAGGCTCTTCTCCCCCAATAGCTCAGTTTGGCCGGACGGCCAGCTCTAGGAAGGGTTCTGGTCGTCCCAAACGTCTTCCATTTAAGGATTATGGAGGCCACTGTGCTCTTAGGAACCTTAAGTGCAGCAGAATTTTTTTTGTAACCTTGGCCATATCTGTGCCTTGCCACAATTCTGTCTTGAGCTCTTCAGGCAGTTCCTTTGACCACATGATTCTCATTTGCTCTGACATTTCACTGTGAGCTGTAAGGTCTTATATAGGTGTGTGGCTTTCCTAATCAAGTCAATCAGTATAATCAAACACAGCTGGACTCAAATGAAGGATAGAACCATCTCAAGGATGATCAGAAGAAATGGACAGCACCTGAGTTAAATATATGAGTGTCACAGCAAAGGGTCTGAATATTAGGACCATGTGATATTTCAGTTTTTCTTTTTAATAAATTTGCAAAAATGTCAAAAATTCTGTGTTATTCTGTCAATATTGGGTGCTGTGTGTAAATTAATGAGGAAAAAAAAAATAACTTAAATGATTTTAGCAAATGACCGCAATATAACAAAGAGTGAAAAATTTAAGGGGGTCTGAATACTTTCCGTACCCACTGTATACTGTATATACAGACTGATCTGTAGTTATCAGAAAAGTTTGTTTGCAGTTCTTGCTGCTAAAGGTGGCACAAACAGATTTTAAGTTTTAAGGGGCCAATTCGTTTTTTTATCATGGGTGATAGCAGGTGTTGGTGTTGGAACTATTTTTATTTCATTTAGATATACACAATAGCCTATATGTAAAACAAAACTCCCTGTTGAAGAATTGCAATAAACATGTATTTTTATTAGCATATTTGTGCATCTACAGCTAAAGATGTTCTATAGTCAGTAGAGAACACACCTATAGATTTTATGTTAATATTTAATTTTAATAATTGCATTACTAGAACAAATTGCAGTGCTTCATATTGAAAAACATTTTTAAATAATTGTGTTTGGATGGCTGCGTTAAATGTTTTGAGAACAAGTCCATTGCATTGGAGAAAAGTGACAAATCGATTGAGAAAAACTGTAATGCACCTGATGCCACACAAACCACTTGCACAAAATCAGGGACACGTCAGCAACGAGGAGATTAAGAATCGTTTGAAGTTGAACTACACTCTCACAGCTTTATGTTTTCTAGGAAAGAGACGAGCAGATGCAGGAATTCACCCACTGCAACTTCATGTCTCTCACACTCGCAATTAATGGCCATAATTCTAATGCAAAAAACAAAAACAAACAGTCGACTAATATTAAATGATTTGCAACTTCCATCTTACCTCACTCTCTAGTTTCTACGTTAAACTGATGCTCTTTTGGGCGGGAAATCGCGCTTGCCGTCTGTGTAAGTGAATGGTAACCCGGGCTACTTTTATTGGATTGGTCATCTAAGTTATTTTGGACATTGACAGGGCGTGTGGCCATTTTAATATGGGGTGGGGGGCTTGTCCCCTCACGGGTTTATGGGGGGTTACAGCAAGGGGCGGGAATGTAGTGATTTGGGGACCTAAGCTAAATTCAGGCAGCCTAGGGGGCCACACAAGACCTATATGATTTTATGTTAACTTATTGCTCTCTCTCTCTCTCCGCTCGCTCTCTCTAGCTCGCGCTCTATTTCTCTCTCTGCTCTCTCTCTCTCTCTCTCTGTAGGTTATCGCTGTAATCTAGTTAGTTACCCATCACAAGTTAGTAACTAATTAGGTTAACTGATGGCTGTTCTATACGCCATATTAGGCACCTATATTTAAAAAAAAAAAGGACTTATAAAAAAATTCGTGCACTTGGCCATTTAATGAAATTGAAGCTTTTGCCATCTTTTTACAAAAAAAGGATCATAAAAAATGTTTATAAAAATTATCACATGCAACTCTTCCGTATTCCAAGGTTCTTAAGGATTAACGGTAGGGTTGGCGAGAAACAAATTGAAAATGTAATACTGGTTACAAGGGAAAATCTCCAGTCATCGCATTGTTGCATTTTATATAAGAGAGTCATTTTGAAACATCAAGACAAATAAAATTATGATTTGAAACACAATACTTTCTTTGAATGTGAGGTGAATATTTCTGTTCTGAGACAGTCAGATGGTATTATACAGCCTACAATGCGTGCAAAGAGTGCTCCCTCTATAATCACTAAAAGCTGTCACTCACTTTAATTCATTGCAATCTCACGATGTTCCGTTAATAGGCTCTCTGCACAATGAACCTCTTATTTACATCGTATCTACTCGTTGTAATAATGAGAGGATTCGCGAGCTTGCAGAACTCAGCACCTCGCAAAAACTCTGTGTTTTGAGTGGTGAGTGTACATTTGACGCTCTCCATAACACAAATACACACTGGAGCGTTTGCCAAACAAGTTTCACCAATATCAGATGGGGGCCCCCTGATTCGCCGGGGCCCTAAGCTTACCTTGCTTACCTTGCTTATTGGTTAAGTCCGCCTTAAATCTGCCCAGTACTGGGTGCAATGTACTTAAATAGCTCTGGTGGTGTGCAATGACTGCTGGGTATTTTTATCTCTCCACTTCACCGAAGTGATATATGGATGTACACTTGTTCCCTATGTAGTACCCTTCAGACTGAAAACATCCACTCTGTGGAACTCAAACTGAATGTGGTCGAATAGCCTCTGAAGGCCACTTGGCAGGGCTCTAGCGAGGGATTGGAGCGCACCCCGTGAGTCGGGCCGCTAGTTAACTCCTGCGGTCCCAGCAGTGTTTCAGCGGAGCCGTGCTCATAAATCATGCGATCGAAGCAGGCAGCCGCAGACACCCCTCTCACCTCAGACACGGACAGGGACGCCAGGCGCAAACAAGACAAATGTATTTATTTTGAGCAGAAAACCACGCAGGGTCTATCAGGACGAGGGAAGTGCGGCCAGTGGCACGGCTTTATTTGTACCGCTGTATTTTAATAAGCATCAAACCCAAACAAGATTAGGTGCTTCCAGTTTACAAAATGTCAGGGAAGGCAGCGCTATCAGTCATAATAAATGGGCTCATGCAAACAGTGGGGTCTTTACCATGTATAACAGTGTGTTTGGAGAGCATTGCGCAGATGCTGGGCGCTGATATGCAATTATTCTAAAGAGTATCAGAATCCAAGCGCGAGCCGGACGTTGCGCCACCGCGGCCCTGAGCGCTGCATTTGTCTTCACTGCTCAGGAGGAACACAGGCGCTAAGAAAAGAACGAACCAGGAATAATAATCATGCTGCTTCTTATGTGTATTGGACTGGATTGTTGCATGATCGTACTGAAGAAAATCACTCACTGTTGAAAATTAATCCAGATAAGGAGTTTTTACATTGCTGTGGGATAAATACTAAACACTACTCTCAGCAGTTGGTAATTTAAATATCTGATATCACCCAGGCAATGAATCGTCTAGCCTAATATTTGGCCATTTTGAGATTATTGGCATCAGTGTGGTTGATTCACAGAGGTATCTTACACAAAATCCACTGACAGCCCTGTCTTTCCATAATAGACTGTTTGTGACAACATTTATATATATATAGATATATATATAGATATATATAGATATATATATACACACACACACACTGATTTTTAAGTTGTAAATAACTTTTTACATCAAAAATTAACATTTAATTCAAAGTATACCCAGCTAAAAGAATATGTTCTATAATGATTTTCCCTTTAAGTTATGAAAATATTATTTTTGAATGTTCTTTAAACATTCAAAATATCTAGTTTTTTAAAGTGTTTTGAAAACGTTTTGTTGGTTATATGGATATACAAAATAAAAAAAATAGACTAACATCCAGCTAAACATGCACCCGAAAAACAATAAAGTGCTTGAACAATGTGCAAATTACATTTTGTGCTAGTTTTGAGAAGATAAAAATACCATATAACGTTGAATGAATGTTCTATAACCATTACTGGAAGAACATCTGTTTATAACTTTGAGAAAACCTTGCCAGAACATTAACTAAAGTTCTGAGAACATTTACTGTTAGATGGGTTACCTGACATTTCCTAGTGATTAACTGTGAAAGTTACTAGTAAAAATTACTCTCTTTTTTTTCTTTTCTCAATGAAATGTGTTGAAATTGACTACCCACACTGCTCGAACACTAATTATGCAATTATTAAAAAGATTAATATTATTTCAGGCTCAACTCAAGCTTTATAACTGCTGTCGATTACTATAAAAAATACGAAAAAATTAATAAATAGATAAAAAAGAGAAGCATGTTTACAGTAATGCACTTGACACTATATTTCCATTTTCATATTTATCATGTTGACCCAGTTCCATGGCACATCAACTATGTGTTTGAGCACTAATGATGCCTAATTTTAATTTCTTGGTGTCTTAAGGAAGAATGCAACTATATTTTCCAGTGAGTTCCAGCCCTTTCAAGAAAAAGCAATTACAGCTAATTGAAGTGTTAATTAAATCAAGAACAGACAAAAAGGGGTCGGGGTGGCATATGTGCTATGATTGTATATATATTGGACATGATTTGATCAACAACACTAATAACAATCTGAAAAGAGCCCTGCAGACATCCATCACCCCGAAATCACTCACCTGTCCCGTGTGACACACCTGAGAGAGACGGATTCTGTACCAATCAGAGGTGAGGGGCACTTTCGTCCTCTAGTAAAATCAAGCAGATCCGTCCCCCGGGTCGAGCTTAATTGCCATGCAGAGGAGAGGAGAGAGCCTGTCACACTTGACCTTGCCTGACATTAGAGTATTGTATATATCTGCAATGCTAAATAATGAGGATATCACAGAATCAGGTGCTCAGGTATGAACGGGGTTTATTAAAACAAAGAACGAACGGCATGCACACCAAAGTAATGAACACAAAAATCAGCCCACACCAAACAGCAATAACCCGGATTGGCCTCTGTATTTATATAAATCTTCCCAAAGTGCCGTGTATAGGATAATGGGGGTCATTCGCAATGGCTTTCAGGAGGTTTGTACCTTTCAAGGGCTCAAACAAGACCCATCATCTTCTCTTACAGAAGGCTTTTCTTGCTGTACGTGCACTGTTCACCGAGGAAGACGTATTGATGGATCCGGGGCAAAAGGTGACACACTAAAAACACTGTTGTAGATCAGAACATGAAGCGACATTCATAATGCATTGTACTAATATAATATTCAGCAGCACAACTGTTTTCAGAATTATTATTTTTTCAGCATAATAATCCAAAAAAGTTTCTTGAGCAGCAAAGTAGCATATAAGAATGATCATGTGACACTGAAAACATAAAAAAATACAAATAAATGACCACCAAACAAGAAAGGGCTAATGTTCATGCTGACATTGGGAATAAAAGCAGTACATGCTCATAAAAAGACAACAGACAGAGAATCCTGAACATTCACAGCTCATGCTCAAATTGATTTCCTGTGTCCTACCAAGTCAATGTCTTCTTGCCTTGTTTCAGTAGTTGACCTTTCCTTCTCATCTTCTTTAGGCTGAATTTACGTCTTAGTGTTTGTCTGTGGCCTTTTCAACTTGCTGTGTCCAAACCAGTTCACATTACACGTCCCAACAAACTGAACAACTGCTCCGATGATGACAAACCAATCACCATAAAAAACACTCAGACACTGTGTGAATGCAGAGGACTTTGGCTTGTCAAAAATCGACAACACCTTCACTATACAAGCCTTCAGGTAGTTTGTGTGGCTATCATTTAATAAAGACAACCTCAGAAAACTATAAAACTGAAAAGAGCAACGTTGTTCTGGGAAGGTGTTAATGGCACGGCTTCAATGTTTTAAATTCTTATAAAAGATGCACTGAAATTATGTAATACTTATTCATTTTTGAATGCAGACACACTGTTTGCTGAAATCAAGTCCAAGCACCATGATGGCATCATATGTGACCCTGCAGCACAAAAGCAGTGTTAAGTCGCTGGGGGATATTTGTAGCAATAGCCAAAAATACATTGTATGGTCAAAATTATCCATTTTTCTTTTAAGCCAAAAATCATTAAGATATTAAGTAAACATCATGTTCCATCAAGGTATCTTGTAAATTTCCTACTGTAAATATATAACTTAATTTCTGATTAGTAATATGCATATCTAAGAACTTCATTTGGACCTTTAAAATGATTCTCCAATATTTAGATGTTTTGCATCTCAGAAGCGCAATAATTTGGTATCCATAACAACCGAAAATTACCCTTAGGACTCGGTTTTGTGAGGGGGCACATATTGTTCATGCAGGCTCACAAATCTAAGAAAGTCTTCGGGGTTGATGCAAATGCTTAGCGTAGGAACAGCTGAACACGTAGCCTACGCATTTGATAGTGTGCACGAACACCGAGCTTCACAATGTCGCGGGATTGAATGAGAAGACAGACTCTGTACTGGTCGAAAGAGCCCCGGAGGGTTATTTATTTGCCCACACACTGATCACATGTGCCCTTGATGACTGGTGCTCGGTGCTCGTCTCAGAGTGGTGCTCGTGTGGTGAAGTGCCGTGGTGCAGATCCCTATCCCAGGGTGCCTTCGGAGTCTGTGAACAATGAGAAACAAGCGTTATTGTTGCCTGGAGCTCCGGGGTGCCTTCCCGCTGGGGTCTCTTCTCCTGGCTTTTAAGGCCACCGGGAACGAGCTCCAGGTGCGCCACTCATCGCGCACAGGTGGTGTGCGTCGGTGATCAGTGTGGCAGCGGCGTTTTCAGGGCGTGCTGGTATTGTGGGAAAACACAAAACTCGTTGGGGGGATTACAGGGGGGGGGGATTTATGGTTTCCCTGCCAGACTGCCCAAACGGAAAAGCCCCGGAGAGACCATCCGCTATTCCCGTGATCGGCTCCGGCCGATGTTGTACCGGGAAGAAGAAGTTCCGGACGTGCTGAGGAACCAAGTTGTCACCAGGAGCGGTTTGTGTCCTTAGCCCGGGACACCATTGCAGGGGAGCATGGTCGGTGACGAGGATGCACGAAACCGACGGACCAAAGTAATACTTTAACTCCAGGTCTCTGCCCCCTTATGGCCAGGGCCTCTTTATACAGGGGGCGACTGGTCTCGCAGGGGGAGAGTTCGGCTGATGTGGAATTAATGGGGGTGTTTCTCATCCCGGAGCTGGGAGAGGAATGCCCCTAAAACGATGCCGGCGGCTTCGGTCTCGGGAGGCCAGCTATCCTCTCCGCTGCCCTTCCTGGTTAAAGGTCGACAGGGAGCAGGCTATAGAGGAGAAGTTAAGAATGAAACATCGGTAGTAGCCTGCCAACCCCAAAAAGGCCCGTACCTGCATCTTATTGGCGGGGCGTGGGAACTTCTTGACCGCCTCGACCTTCTTGTCCTGGGGCATGATAAGCCCTCTTCCGATCTTGTACCCCAGGTATTTCGCTTCAGTGAGGCCGAGGTGGCACTTCTTGGGATTGGCCGTCAGGCCAGCCCGCCGGAGCTCCATCAACACCCACCGTAGACGCTCTAGGTGAGTCTCCCAACCCTCGAAGTGAATGACGACATCATCCAAGTAAGCCGCGACGTAGGCTTGGTGGGGCCGGAGCAAGATGTCCATCAACCGCTGGAACGTGACTGGTGCCCCGTGTAGGCCGAAGGGTAGCACCCGGTAATGCCATTGGGAGTGCTAAAGGCTGTCTTCTCCCGGGACTCGGGGGACAGGGCACCTGCCAGTAGCCTTTGGTGAAGTCTAAGGTGCTGATGTAGCGAGCCTTGCCCAGCCAGTCCAGGAGCTCATCCACCCGCGGCAAGGGATAGCCGTCAAAGGCCGAAACTTGGTTGACCTTCCTGAAGACGTTACAGAACCGGAGGGTGTTGTCCAGCTTTGGAACCATCACGATGGGGCTGACCCACGGGCTACGGGACGGCTCGATGATTCCTAGTTGGAGCATCTTCTCGACTTCCTCCTCTATAGCCGGCCGGCAAACTTTCGGTATCCGGTAGGGCCGCTGCCGGACTACGACTCCTGGTGGTTTGCGGACCTCGTGCTCGATGACGGTAGTTCTACCCGGGGTCTCACTGAACACATCCCAGAACTGACTGACCAGGGCCTCAAGCTCCATCTTCTGGGTCGCCGACAGCTGCGGATCTACTTCCACTACTGGAGGGATGGTGTGGGCAAGCGCGGCGAGTTGCTCGGGCCGGGGAAACCCACTTCTTGAGCAAGTTGACATGGTAGATTTGCTCCGCCCGTCGGCGGCCCGGTTGCCGCACCCAGTACGTCACCGGTCCCATCCGTTCCAATACGGTGTAGGGACCCTGCCAGGTCGCAAGAAACTTGCACGCAGCTGTCGGGACCAGCACCACCACTCGATCGCCCGGCTGGAACTCCCGGGCCTGGGCGGGCCGGTCGTACAGCCGTTGCTGGGCACGCTGGGCGGTCACGAGATGTTCCTTAACCAGCGGAATGACACAGTCTATCCTCTCCCTCATCTCCCGCAACCGTGCGCGACGAGGCTACGAGGGGGGCGGGGTTGGTTCTTCCCATGATTCCAGAGACACGTCGAGAAGGCCCTGATGGGCTGGTCTCCACAAACAGGCAGTCGAAGGGGGTAAAGCCGGTAGCGTACTTCCGGGACCCAAAGAGCAATACGGGATCATGAGGGTCAAGGTCACGCCATCTTCGGCCACCACCAGCCAGCAGCTCCGTTTGAGAGCCTGGTTTAACACCGCTCCACAAGTGATGACTGGTGCTCGGTGCTCGTCTCAGAGTGGTGCTCGTGTGGTGAAGTGCCGTGGTGCAGATCCCTATCCCAGGGTGCCTTCGGAGTCTGTGAACATGGAGAAACAAGCATTAATGTCCGCCTGGAGCTCCGGGGTTCCTTCCCGCTGGTGTCTCTTCTCCTGTCTTTTAAGGCCAGCGGGAACGAGCTCAAGGTGCGCCACTCATCGCGCACAGGTGGTGTGCGTCGGTGATCAGTGTGGCAGCAGCGTTTCCAGGGCGACGCTAATCTGGACCCGGGATACTCGCCAGACAATATGCACACCAGAAAGATTACACCCTGTGCAGGACTGTTTCACTAGAGTGCATGGCATCTCTTAATCAGGTCAGATGGGTCTTTGCAGAATGGAGAATATTTGGCATAGTAGTGCATGGGCTGCCTATTTTCATGCGTTAGGAGCACTCTGACATAGATTAGCAACATGCTAACAGCAACCCAGGTGGAAGTCAAGTGTTCCTTTGCGGTTGGTGAGAAGATAGCCTCCCGGTTTGTAAGTAAGGCCATACCTTCTTGAGCATTAGGGGGACAAAACCCATTTTAAATAAATTAAAAAAGTAAAGAACTAGAATTTATTGTTAAAGCCAATCATTTGAACTAGCAATATTATTTTTTATTGTAAAAATGTGCACACATTTCTTGACAGCTGCCGTTAAGGTTTCTCTCTCGTTGCAATTTATTAGAAATCTAAGCGAATTGGCAAACAATAGCCGACATGTCAATTACAACTGAAAAAAACAAGTATAGTTTGATCAACAAAAGAATAGTTTGCATAAGAATGTTACCGTCGGTGTTACATTTCTATGTAATGTAACAGTTGCCAAGTGGTTAAGCATAGCTCACTTTACCTCACATCTTTCACTGTTAAAATGAAGCATTGCTCGGGAATTTCTGTTTGCTTTCTGTGAAACAGTAAAAAGCCCGGCCTCCTTTCTTTGATGCCATTTCAGTCAGTTTGACTATTGCCGAGCGCTGTAGAGGCGGGACCAGGTTAGTATAGTTAACTAAATTAAACAATTGAAAACTACTAGAAAAAGTTAACTGAAATCAAATAAAATATAATATATATAATAGTTAATAGTCAATTTTATTATTTCGTGATTAATTGCATCCAAAATAAAAGTGATGCTTACATAATATATGTGTGTATATTATGTGTTTATAAATACACACACAAACAGTATATATTTTTAATATATTTCCATGTATATATTTATATTAATATAATATATATTATATATAAATATATTTAATATATAAACAACATATTTTTCTTAAATATATATATATATTATGCATGGTTTGTATTATTAGACATAATAAAAAACAGTATACACAACTATAATTATGTAAACATGTAAAAATGTTTTGACAGCACTAATATATATATAATATATATATAATACTTCAGCTGTTTGCAAGATTTCTGAGTTTCTTTAATGAATTGAAATAGCATTTAAAAATGTTTATGATTTTAAAAACTTACTCTCTCAAACCTTTCAAATAAAAATAAATACATAAACAAAAACAAATAAAAAAATATTAAATATTACTCTCTTGTCATCCTATCAGCAAACAGAGAAGACGATGCTCCGAGATTCTAGCCATGTAGAGCATTTCAAGTCACTTATGAGGTGCCTTAGAAAGCAGCTGCTAAGCAGACAGTGGACCGCCCGGCAGCTCACTAGACAATATGTTGTTTAAAGGCTATTTTTATAGAATCATTGACAAACTTTTTATGCAAAGATGGCAAATTAATTCACAGCATTAATGTTTCTGCAGTCCACTTTCCTTTCTGCTGTTTATTTCCCGGCATCTGTTCGGCTCTCGGTGTCACAACAGTCTGTCAGACGCAGCCTCACGCTGAGCTAATTGTTAATGGGAGGCTATGTTTTTATCTCCCAATAAACATGCCTCTAATGACACGTGTCTGACCTCTGCCACTCGAGCTGCTGTCTGTCACCCAACACGTGGAGCGTCAGCAGACATCACGGTGTTCACAACCATCACTTGGTCGTTCTTAGAGTCAGTCATTTGACCAAAAGAATAGGCTACTCAATGCAAGTACAAGAACACTGATGCACTGAGCTACACAAGATCTGTCCGTGCAGCTACAGATTGTTTCAAAGCACACTGAAAAAGTGAAATGACCATGTCATTTATTTAAAGTGTGTTTTTATATTGGTCTAATTGAAAAAATACAGTTTCCCGTTTTATTCAGTTTGTCTAAAAGTAAACAACTCTTCCACAGAAAACATTAAAAAAAACGAAACACTGACGGGCTAGATTTACTGACTGCAGAAATTACTGTGGGTTTTATTTATTTATTTATGCATATTATTTTGTTTCTTTCATGGAAAGGCCTCATACAGGCAAATGTGTAACTGCTGCATGTTGTAGAGCAAATTAAGGAATTGTCCTATTGCAAGTATGCCTTTACTTTTTATGTACTTTAATACACTTTCATGTACTTTAATACTATTTAATACACACATTATTGTATTTGTTTTATTGAGAAAGTGGTTTAAGTAAAACGCCACACTTGTAGTTTTAAGCATTTATTAAAGGGGTGGTTTATTGCGATTTCACTTTTTTAACGTTAGTTAGTGTGTAATGTTGCTGTTTGAGCATAAACAATATCTGCCCCCACAAGTTACGAAGCTGAAAGTTCATGCGACGGAGAATATCATCTTTTAAAATTCTGGACAGTTAATGCCTACAAAAACAGATGGTAGGGACTACAACAAGTTAGTTCCCGGGTGCGTGACATAACAAACCAAGATAACCCCGCCCTCGGGAAAAGGCAGCAAAGGGGGTGAGGCCATGCTGCGCTGCTTTAGAGAAGAGGAAGAGAAAACTAGGGGGGCACGTAAAAATTATAATATATATGAGCGTCTGTAGTCTAACGAGCTAATGGATTCACAGTTCAATCAATGTTCTAAAGCAGCGCAGCGTGTGTCCAAAATCATGTCCTCGTGTCCCCCTGCGCTGCATCTCTCTCTCTTCTCTCTCTCTCTCATTCAGCTCAGATCCAACAATGAACTGTTCCAATTATACACTTATTTTCACATATCAAACTATGGAAGCGTTAAACATTGGAGGTTCGTTGCGTAATGTATTAAAAATTGGACGTGCACTAGAGGCGGTTTAGCCAATCATAACACTGGTCTAGCTAACCAATCAGAGCCCATCGCATATTTCTGAGGGCGGGGCTTCATAAAAAACAGGAAAAGATCAGCCCGTTTAGAAGGGACAGAGTGGTGTGGAATAAAAGTAAATTATGTGAAAAAAATAATACGTTTTTTTTTTTTTTTAACGAAGCATTAAAACATGTTAGACTGCACCCCATAAAACATCAAGCCTAGGAAACCAACCCCGTGAAAACCCCCTTTAAGAAAAGTGTATCTATGTATTAGCAGAGCGCTGAAGAAAAACAACAAGGTGGGGCATTACTAAGATGGGGTGTTTCAGACAAAGGGTAACAGACAGCAGTGCAAAAAACTCTTGCGGGAAGAAAATTGAGGAAGATGCCAGGCCTTATATAGAACTTTGAGGGCTTCCAGTTATAAACGTCACCACATTGTGATGCACCTAGCTGTCTGTACGGACTGAAGTGCGATGATGTCATATGCAGGCTAAGAAAGAACTGATTTGAACCAACTTTAAAAGAGATGTTCGCATATTGAATTTTTTTGCACACATCAGATTACGATTTCAAATAGTTGTATCTCGCAAATATTGTTTTCAACAAAGTCTCGGGTACTATTGTAACCCCGGCCGAAGGCGGGAACGGAGTAAGTCATGTCGGAGGACCGACGAAATTGGGATCGCGCTTAGAGGGACCAATCTACTTCGAATGTAAACTAAACGAGCCAATGCAAATTGGCATGCGATTATTGAATCCAGCTGCCGCTGATCACAGCGTGAGTATAAGTAGGCAGCAGAGGCAGCGCATATTCAGCTTTTCGCTGAGGAGCCAAGCCGGTGACCAGGCCGCTCAGTGGTGGTACAGCAGCTGTGGCGACGGGACGTCTCCGTCCACATTCAGAGAACGAGGGTTGTTAACATATCGTAACGAGAAATTCCTTTCAAGTCGGGTCATCTAGACGTCACGTCGGCGGACCGACGAATTGGGATCCTACCAAAAAGCCACAGCTACCGCCCCTTCCAGTGTACTGTGGAAGCCACCTGCACCCCTGCTTTTTGGCGTAGGCCAGGGCTTGCAAAAGAGGACCAGCTACTGCTGCTATGGAACTACCCAATCAGTAAGACTGGATAACACTGAGAAAACGTACCCGTTCCACTTGGAACAGGGACGTTGCGGAAGCTCGAACGTCTGGTGAGTGTAAGGAGGTCGGAAGCAAATACACATAGGAATTCCCTTAGGTGATATGGAAGAAGGAGGGGATTGAACCCACTGGAGAACGAATGTCTGCGGGGGGAAGCACGGGCTCAAGGTCGTAACTATACCGTGGACTTTACACATATGGATTCCACTTAGGTCTTGCATATGGAACCCAGCTTTCTACTGGTTCTCGAGGATTCAGCGATTGAAGGCCTGGCGCCGGACGCTCCGCCGCGTCTGGCTGCAGAGGGGACGGAGGAGCTAAACAGGGTCTACTATATGGACTCTCTTGAGTGGTTTTTGCAAGCCAACCCGAAGCCGGCGCCTCTCAGTGCTTCTACCCATCTGAGGTGAGAACACAGGAGGATACCGACTCCACACGAAGACTATAGAATCTAGCGAATGTGTTGGGGTCGCCCAGCCTGCAGCTCTACAAATATCTGTCAGCGAGGTGCCACGATCCAGCGCCCAGGAGGATGCAACACTTATAGTTGAGTGAGCTCGCAACCGGAACGGGCAGGGCACACCCTGTGCCTAATAAGCCAAGGTGATGCATCCACTATCCAGAGGGCCATCCTCTGCTTAGAGATGGCATTCCCCTTCTGCTGGCCTCCGTGACAGACAAAGAGATGGTCTGAGGTCCTGAAGCTTTGCGTCCGGCCTACTTAGCACCTTAAGGCTTGGACGGGACAGAGCAAAGCTTGGGCTGGGTCTGCCTCCTCTGAGGGCAGCGCATGGAGGTTCACCACCTGATCCCTGAAAGAAGTAGCGGGAACCTTGGGCACGTAGCAGGGCCGGGGCCTCAGGGTTACCTGGGAAACAGCGTGGGGGCGGGGGCGGCACGAACTCTAGGCAGGAATCGGTGACCGAACATGCGTGCAGGTCCCCTACTCTCTTGATGGAGGCCCATGCTAGCAGGAGCAAAGTCTTCATTGAAAGGAACTTCAGCTCAATCGCCTGCAAAAAGGCTCAAATGTGCCCTGCTGTAGTGCCGTGAGCACCAGCGTCAGGTCCCACGAGGGAATAGAGGGTGGTCGTGGAGGATTTAACCTTCTCGCCCCATTTAAGGAAACTGACGACCAGGTCATGCTTCCCCAAAGACCTCCCTTCTAAGGGGTCGTGGTTAGCAGCGATCGCGGCAACATGAACTTTAAGGGTGGAGGGAGACACCCTTCGCTCCAACCCCTGCTGCAAAAAGGAAAGCACGACCCCGATAGGGCATCTCCGGGGGTCTTCCTCGGCGGAGTAAGAACACCACTCTCACACGAAAAGGTTCCATTCAAGCGTTAGGCGCTCTCGAGGCAGTGATGGGTCAACTACCTCTTGGGGTAGGCCACTCAGAATCTCCGATCGGCCATGGACCGGACATGAAGCTTTCCAGAGGTCTGGAAGCGTGCCCCGTTCGAGTCAGTAAATTTCCTTCGCGAGGAATGGCCAAGGAGGGGCTGCGAGAGGAGCATTAGTCGGGAACCAGGTCGGGAAGGGCCCAATCGGGTGACACCAGCATGGACCAGGTCCTCGTCTCCATGGGCCATTGCACAGCAACTGTGACAGAAGCTCACTGGGGGGGAAATGCAACTTTGCGAAGGCCCCGCGGCAGCTGTGTGCTAGTGGTCCCGTGCCGATGTGTTCCCGGCGAGGCAAACAGGTCGACCTGAGCGGCTCCGAAACGTCCCAAAACCAGCTCGACCGTCTGGGGATGGAGTAGCCATTCTCCCGGGAGCGCAGCTCGGAACAGCTCTGTCGGCTGCCCGGTTGAGCAGACCAGGAATGTGAACAGCACAAAGTGACCTCAGATGCTTCTGACTACAGAGGAGGAGGTGGCGGGCGAGTTGCGAATAAGGACTGGTTGTTGAGCGCAGACCACCTTGTTGGTTGATGTACGTAACGGTCGCTGTGTTGTCCGTTTGGACCAGTACGTGCTTGCCTCGTAAGTGCCTTTTGAGACGGCTCAGGGCAAGGTGCAGTGCCAGCAACTCGAGGCAGTTGATGTGACAGTGCAGTTGGGGCCCCGTCAAAACCCCTGATTGCAAGCCCGTTGTACGTGGCCCCCCAGGCGGTGGTTGAGGCATCTGTGCAACAACCACAGCGCCCACCTCGGGACTCGGCCATGGAACCAGTGATGCAGTGGTCTCATATGGAGCAGCCCCAATGGCGTGACTGCCGCCGTAGCTGCCATAAGCCACCAGGAGCCTCTGAAACTGTTTCAGTGGGACCGCAATCCTGCTACCGATGGGTACCCTCCATCCGGGGAACAAAGAGAATCCTCTGCAGTCGGGGGAGAGTTGATCTTTCCCAGTGCCCGAAGGCCCAAAAGGCTGAGGTTGGGGAGAGCACCAAAATCCCTGTGTTCACACAATGATACTGAGATGCTCAGTCGAGGTAGGTGAGAATGCGAATTGCTCTTGTTCTCTAAAGGGGAACAAGGGGTCCTCGCAACTTACGTGAAGCAACGGGGCAACAGGACAGACCGGAGGGCAGGGACCTCGTACTGATATGCTGGCTTCGGACAGCGAACACAGCATGGCTGTGGTGCGGAAGAGTCGACCAAAGAGTACGCGTGCTTCGGGTGACCGCGCAAACAATCTCGGATGGGGGATGACACGAAGATGCGCTGCAGTCACATCTTGAGGTCTGAAGGGTCGGTTCAAGACTCGCAGGTCCAAGATTGGTCGTAACCCTCCGCCTTTCTTGGGTACAATGAAGTAGGAACTGTAAAACCCCGTCTTCATATCAGCTGAAGGGACCGGCTCTATCGCATCCTTCAACAGTAGGACTGTGACCTCCGCCCGCAAGACAGGACCATCAGCCGCCTTCACTGTTGTGAAGCGGATGCCACTGAACTTGGGGGGGGACACCGGGTGACTGAATCGCATAGCCGAGCCTGACGGTTCGAAGGAGCCATCGAGACGGGCTGGGTAGCTCAAGCCAGGCTCCCAGACACCGCGCTAGTGGCATCAACGGAACTACAGGCGTACCCGCAGTGTTGGGGCATGGCCGAAGGAAAAAGGAAGAGAAAAAAAATAAAGAAAAAAAACGCAGGGACGGCCAGGGGCGTTCGTAGCCGGTCCGAGGTTGCGGTATGGATCGTGTTAACCTGACCTGCCGTTCGGGAGAGGGTGCGTGGGTATGTACGTGTTTGTTCGTGTCCTCCCGTCCGGCCCACTGCTGCCCCTGCGGAGAGGGGAGGGTGAGTGTGATAGGCACAAGACAAAGGCCAAAAACAGAAAAGAGGGGAATTGCTCTTTGTCGAGAATTTGGGTACCACCGACGAGAGGTCAGTGGTGGAAAAAAGAGGAAGACGGTAAGAGCAGACTGGCAAGCCGGGGGCAGATACGTATCCTGATGGACTCAGTCGCTTTGGTAAGACGGAGAAAACAGAACCGTTGGGCAAGAGTTCTCCCACCGTGGTCCAACAGGCAGGACTGGGTGGTTCACCCCCGGGAGAGGTCCAGCTGCTCTTTTTGAGAAGTCCGCTGGTTTAGACGTGCCGGGCGGGCTTGGGCATCATCGAAGGGGAATTCTCATGTGACCGTAAGCCCAGTCCGCCCCACCGAAAGAGAAAAGGACGCCACTGATCGCCACCAAAGGGACTCACCAGATCTAGGCAGCATGGTTTGCACGGGCACGTTCGCCCTTTGGCAGGTAACGGAGGCCGGGGCGTTTTTTTTTTTTTTCCGCTACTCGAGATGGTCTACACCCGCAATGGGAGCTGGAAAAAAAGGGGGGGTTTTTTTCAAAAACAAAATTTTTTTTTCCACGAAAGCCATCGCAGGTGCTTCATGCCAGGCACGAAGGGGCACGAGATGAGGTGACCATCACCAGAGCCACGGGAACGATCCGCATCCAAAAACGCCGGGTGGATAGTTGTCTATAGCAAGGACTCACATCGTCTTACAAAGACGTAACGTCAAGTTGGGCACGCACTGGTCTTAAAAAGAAGCACCCAAAATGTCGTTTTAGGGAAAAAGCTCTTGTAGCTTGTGCGAGGCGCACAGTGAAATGTCATGGCAACAAAAACGGGGGTAGTGAAGAAGAAACCACCACCGCTGAAGCGCCGTAATGCCAACATGAAGAGCTCTCCAAGAGCGCGCTGAACACGTTCAGTCTTCTTCTCTCAGTAGAGTAGACAAGAGCAGAACGATGTGATCGCTCGGCTCAGAAGCAAAAAGCTGAATATGCGCTGCACCAGCTACCTACTTATACTCACACTGTGACCAGCGACAGCTGGATGCAATAATCGCATTGCAATGTGCATTGGCTCGTTTAGTTACACTCGAAGTAGATTGGTCCCTCTAAGCGAGATCCCAATTCGGCGGTCATCCGACATGACATCCAGAGTGACCGACTGAAAGGGAACATTACATCCATGGAAAGATGATTTATTTATGTGATGTATTATTTATGATGTATAAATCGCATTTTAAGAAAAAATGGACCCTTCATGACTGGGTGTGTGGTCAGGGTCACATTTATACTTATTTAATCTATCTACAGTAGTGTAGAATATGTGAGTACTGCGAAATTACCGGTGTGTAGTAAAAAACGGACTTGTATTTATTATAAAAAGTCTGACCTCCCATGCATGATTTCTGCTTAAGCCAGAACAGAACTCACGGAGCAAGAAGTCTTCTGGGTGGGGACATGGTTTGTTAAGTATGAAATCAGATGCTTATGAGAGATAGGACAGATTTGATGGACTTTACATCTAACTGAAGCTGCGAATAAAAAGTATAAAATAAGGTAGCGGTAGGAAATTAGCACCATAAAACAAATATATAGAGATCTTATATATAAATATATCTATTATATATATTATATAGATAGATTATATTATATTTTTTATATATAAAATGTCAAAAACTAACAAAAAAGAGCAAAATATATGTGCAACATGACAATATATATATTTTTTCGATATGTAAGTTGGTCCACTTATTTCAGTGCAGCTTCATAAAAATAGACAGGAAAATGTGTTAAAATGTGACAATATTACAGAATTCAAACAATTGTAGTAGACAAGTGTCATTATTCAGATCAATTCAATTCAGTGTTGTTTTGATTCAGTTCAGTAACAGTGTCAATGATGCAAAATTCGTCAATTTTAAAATGAAATGCAACTCTACAACGGACAATTACAGAGAGGATCGGCTGGACTGTAGGTACCTTAACACCAAATGCATTTAAGGTATACATTTTATCAGTTCATGCATTCACTGGGAATCGAACCCACGACCTTGGCGTTGCAAGTGCTGTGCTCTACCGTTTGAACTACAGGAATGCATTTGATTATGTTTTACGCTTTTACCATTGGCACTTGTTACATACAGTCTAAAGATGTGGTGTGCCTTGTCAAACACATACGCTAATATCTCAGCCCCAATGAGCCGTCGCACACATCTGCCAGGACTCCATCGAGGGAAGCAGATGGAGCTCTCCAGCTTTTCCATTCAACTGGAGCCAGAGTAAATGGAGGAGAATGCATGAGAAGAAATCAGCCACGAGAACGTGCAGAACGCAGCCGCTGCAGGGATCAGTGTGAAATGCAATCTTCTTCTTATAAACCACCGCCACGGTTCATCTTATAAGGCGCTCTCATTTCGCTCTGCCAGGTGTAATCTAGCCAGTGCTTTCTGCAGCCATGGATGCACAAAAACTAAAAGGAAAGGAAGCCAAAGGATGCGACACCGAGGTGAGAAAAACAGCGGCTGCCTCAGACGGAAAAAGACATATAAGTTTAATAGTATCCTTTAACATCTCCTTAACCCGGCGTGCAGGACTCCCCTCGGCCCCCTCCTAACCTGCGGCCCCGGGCGCCGCTCCCTCGAGGGCTGTTTGATTCTCCTGTCGGGGGCCCGCTGATGAGCTGCTCAGGCCACCGTGAAATGCACCATAACCTGCCAGCGTGAGCGGCCTGGGCGAGATTGCCGTATTTACTTTTTAATCTGGCCACCTTAATACACACGATAAAAACTTTGTCACATTAGATGGTGACAGATGGGCCCGGAGATGTTATTGCTGGTCCAGGGACTCGGGTGGAGAGGGAACGGCGTTCGGGGGGATGGGTGAGAAAACCGCTCGGCCCAATCACGATAATTTTTCATCACTCCAATTACATTGTTGAGCGCGCTGCCGCACATACACAAACACACACACATGCAGCGATGGCCGTGCAGTTCAGTGACATCAATAAGATAAAATGAGGTGCCCTCACGAGTGTCTCTTCTGCACAGTCTATTTTCTCTTAAACAAGGCCTCTGCAGTGTTTGCAGTGGAATATAAATGCACTATACTGCACACTCCAGGTGTTTGTTTAGAACTGAATGATGCACATTTCAAACAGCAGTACGCTGCATTGATTGGATTCCCGCAGAATTTTTCCCATGATTTTTCCATGACAGGACACGGTTAAGTGCAACAATGCTTGAGTGGCTACGCCTTAAAAATGGTGTTTTGAAAATCCCAAACTCATAAAACAATATTAATATATCATACTATGTACAGACAAGCAGATATGAGCCCAAAAACCCAAACCAATGCATTTAACTACACCTCCCATAGAAAA
The DNA here is from genome assembly GCA_018155175.1 of Sinocyclocheilus anophthalmus. Taxonomy (NCBI): domain Eukaryota; kingdom Metazoa; phylum Chordata; class Actinopteri; order Cypriniformes; family Cyprinidae; genus Sinocyclocheilus; species Sinocyclocheilus anophthalmus. Next base: position 818,347 of record JADLZN010005853.1, read on the forward strand.
CCGTTAAAGAAAATGCTTATGCATAATTAAACGCATTGCGTTCGTATTATGGACTCATATGCTTGACTGAAAATAGTATGCTTTATTAATAATGTGTTTACTGAGTTTGGTCTTTTAAAAGCATTGTTTTAATGCATTAAGCCATATTAAGCGTTTTCCTTATAACGGTTCTGGGAGGAAAATGCTTCACACTAATTAAACGATTGCCTTCACATTCTGTTCTCATCTTCTTGTCTGTAAACAGAATGCTTTATTAATAATGTGTTTACTGAGTTTTTTTTTTTTTTAAACACCGTTTTAATGCATTAAGCCACAGCGGTTTGGAATGTCCCTCCATGACTTTTATGAAGAGTTAAGGATTTTAAAAATTTATTCAAGGCACCTTAAACTCTTTTGATTTGACCTTTCCTTTAGTGAGTAATATAGCTGTAAACAATCTGCAAAGTTACAAAGCACAAGTCAACCCCGAACAGAGCTGATCTCTCCAGCAGAAAACACTGGCCCTGTTTGTAGTCCTACCATTATTTCTAACTTAGCAACATTTCCCTCAAAAAACAGTCGGGTGATGTCAAGGAGACGCTGTTTTCTCTGAGAAAGAAAAAAAAAAGAAAAACATTGCATAGACTTCCAATAACGACATTATTGACATTGATCACAATTATAATGACCAAAATTATTATGGATATTAGTATTATCACAGTATTGTTAAAATAAGCTGGATATGTTCAAAAAGCACCTGCCATAATGCAACGTATTTTTTCAGATGGTCCCACTGAAATTTCACAATGATATATGCTATCAAAGGTCCATGAGACACATATCATGTTTATTTTGATTTTATTGGTATTTAAACTATCCTTTAAATGTATGTACCGAAGCCATCTTTGGACATTCTTCTGCACATAACCTAATGAATGGAAAGAGTTTCTAGCTACAGTATTATATGTAAAATAACTGCAAACCATGTTTGATGTCAGACACACCTAATGATTAATCACATGACAATAATGCATAAAGAACTCCAGATTCTTTATGTTTATGTTCTTTTTCTGAGACTCACTTCCATTCAGTTAACACCGCAGGTATAAAAATGGTTATTTCGCATTTTTTGCCACTTTTGTGTGAAATATTTTAACTTTTTTCAGTCTGACCAAATAATGAGTCAAGAAAGAGTTTGGAGCTAATATAATGTCTTACTTACAGGGTATGCTTTGTTGTGTACAGCATATTTTTGTAAATGTAGTAAATCTGTATGCATACAGCATAGTAGTATTCTGGAGAAGAAAACAAAATAAATCTGGAGGACTGAAGATCATTTTAAATCATGTATTAGTACTTACTGAAATTAGAAGTTATTATTATCCAGTCTATAAGATTGATTTGTGTCTTAAAGAAATAGTTCACCCAAAGTGAACTAAGATTATCTGCTGAAAATGTGTTCACCCTCAGTTCATCCGAGATCAGGATGAGTTTGTTTCTTCATCAGGTTTGTAGAAATGTAGCATTGCATCAGTGTCCAGTAATGATTGCTCTGCAGTGAATGGGTGCCGTCAGAATGAGAGTCCAAACAGCTGATAAAAATATCATAATACTCCACACGTCTTGAGAAGCCAAAAGCTGTGTGCTTGTAAGAAACAAATCCATAATTAAGATGTTTTTAACTAAAATCCAAATTTAAAAAAAATGTTGTCTCTCACATCAAAATCCAGCCACATATGTGTTTAGAGCTGTTTAAACGCTGCTTGATCTGTGCAGATTTCTCTCCTGATTCACACCAGAACACTTTTTCACTGGAGGAAGAGTTATTATGGATTATGGACTCGTATTTGAGTTAAAAACGTCTTAATGCTGGATTTGTTTCAGCTTTTGTCTTCTCCAGATGTTAACTGATGGACTGGAGTGCTGTGGGTTACTTGTGGATTATTGTGATGTTTTTATCAGCTGTTTGGACTCTCATTCTGACGGCACCCATTCACTGCAGAGCATCCATTCGAGAGCAAGTGATGCAATGACACATTTCTCAGAATCTGATGAAGAAACAAACTCATCCTAATCTTGGATGCCATGAAGGTGAGAAAATTTCTGGCAAATGTTCATTCTTGGTGGAACTATTCCTTTAAAGGTGCAATAAATAAACAGTTTTGCCCCGGCTGTAATATGTTGTAACTACACCTCCTGAGCTAAAAAGCATCTGTCTCTACTGATGAAGTTGCAATTAACATGTGAAACAGACACTTCTGAATTTGCCCGTCTACTGTCAGGATAGTCACCAGTGAGCGGTTTAAGACCATGTTTGATCCTGTAGTCTGTAACCTCAAGGTCATGGGTTCGATTCCCAGGGAATGCAAGAACCGATCAAATGTGTACCTTGAATGCAATGTAAGTCACTTTAGATAAAAACATCTGCCAAATGCGTAAATGTAAATTTTTTGTAAACGAAGAATTGTGAAATCTGAATGCCGCTGTATTATTACAACAGGAGCGTAACGTTTACACCCCATATGCATCCACATCTGGCAATATAATCACTGAACATTTGTTTTTATTAATTCTTTCTTCATCTCAGTCCATTGCATTTCCCTCTGTCTGTCTCTCTGAGCCTCAGGTTTACCAACTTTGATTCCCATCTCCCTGTCTTTAATTTCTGGCTAAATGTAATAAGCGGGTTTGTTTGTGAAATGAATGTGGTCGGTAATCAGGAGAGCGATGAACAGCTGCTGGGGCTGCGGCACACTGAACCATCGCCCCGGCTCTCCGGCTCCGTGTCGCTCTCTCCCAAGTGCCATGCTGGCGTAAGCCGCTAATGAAAAGAATGTAGTCACAGATCTCATTTTTCAGGCAATTCTTGTGTAAACGGGAGATTTTCCAGACTATGCGCTCTGCTGTGAAGGGGCTCCCATAAATCAAGCGGGCCTCCTCCTCCTCCGCGACTTGACACAGATGTGCGTCTCTCACACACAATCCCAATTACTAGCATAAGATAATGCCACAAACAGCCACTGGTTTGCCTAAATAATACATTTTGTAACACTGTGACATGACAACAAAATAAACACAACAGCATCATGCATAGAAATGAATGCATACACATCACAATTTACTTACATTCATGCCATCCTAAACACATATAATCAAAGTAGGCTCCAATTGGAAAAACATGCATCTACCAACTCCAAAAACATATATTCAGTTCATAGCATTTTCTATCTGAAATGAACACTTTCACATAAATTATGATTACAAACCAATATTTGCCATCAATGACTTATTATAGTGTTTATTGTCATTTTAAGACTGAAAATGCAGTCCTTCCATGGAAAAGTAGTGGATATTTGGCTTATTTAAATGATCAGCATTGGGCATTATATTTATTCTTTTTTGCCTATAAGTGTTGGAAGTGGGACTTTTATTTTGTTTTCCGAGCACAGAGCTCCACAGACGTTAGACACCATATTGAATTTAACACAGATGAAAATGAGGCTTTGTGGGACAGATATAAGGCCTGTTTACACCAAAAATATGAACTAACTAATTGTTTGAACACAGTTGTGTGGCAGCAGTGTGTGAAAACAACCAGCCTGTAATGGTAAAAATCCACCAACTCAGTTTTTTTATAATCCCAATCAATCATAAAGAGTCTCTCAGAACAAGCGATTCCATATTCATCGTAGAGAAAGAGCCCCGCCCATTTGTGACGCTCTCTACCCTATTAGCATAGACCCCGCCCTGAGTAAGAAGCAGCAGTCCACCATTACTGTTTTCCTGCTGGAGCTGCTGGAGATATACAGTGTCAGCGCCAAAGAATGTTGTGTTTTGGGATGCACCAATGAACATAGGAGTCATATTTTGTTTTCCAAATTGCCTTTCTGAAAGAGCTTCTTGGCACTCTGTAAGGCTAATGTTGCTAAAGCTATGCCAGTTTTCACTGATGCTGCCTTCACGTGCTACCAGAATGATCGTAAATAGGAATGTGGGAGTTAAAAATTGCAAATGAAAGCAATGTGAAGTCGACCGCTTGAATTTGTCGAGCTCATAATCACAAGTGGGACTTAAGTTTGTGATAGCACACGATGGCGCCATGAGACCAGTCGTTATTTTTATCGCGCCGTGCTCCCTGTCTATGTAATTCATAAACGATAGATGACTGACTTTTAAACCGAGTGCATTTTCTGTAAAGATAACGGGCTTGTACTAATAGTGGAATGTTTATTTGCATGCCAGAGCATAAGTGTTGAAGCTCCGCCCTCTTCTGAAAAGGGGGACGGGAGCACCAGCTCATTTGCATTTAAAGGGACACACACAAAAACGTCACGTTTGGTTTCATACCCTAAAAGTAGAAATTTTAACAAGCTATAAAAATGATCTGTGGGGTATTTTAAGGTAAAACTTTACATACACACTCTGGAGATATCAGAGATTTATTTTACATCTTATAAAAAGGGGCATAATAGGTCACCTTTAAAATGTTAATGGTGCCTAAAAAAGTAGTGTTTACCTTTCTATTAGTAAGAGAAAGATACAATGCTTTCTCATATGCCATCAGCATTCAGAAAATATGCATTTATATCACTTAAGGCTTTGAATATCTAATAAATATTGAATTATACGAACCTTACAATCCTTATAGAATCCAGCTGTTAGATCCTCTGAAGTGTGCATTTGTTTATTTATTTTTTCAAGTTCAATTTTTTTTCATATTGATTTATTTTCAAATTATTTATTTCTAAATTAGTAAATATCATGTCAAATAAATATCAATTTCTGTGCAGCGTGTGTTATTTACTATTTTTTTAATTAAATCCTATATTTCAGTTACCTTGATGTCTAAAAAAAATACCATCGGCCAAAATAAATAAATAAAATAATAAAATAAAAAGACAACCACTAGAAATAAAACAGCTCGATATATACCTAACATCTTGTGTTTTGCAGAACAAAGAATGTTGTATATTTGAGACAACACGAGGCTAAACTATCATGTCATTCCAAATATGCATATGTGCATGATAAGAATAAATTCATTTTTGTTATGAATAGCCTTGCGAAGAACACAAGCTCATAAACCAACTCTCAACACTTGATTTAAATCCGGTCATATTGACCACTTTTTTAATTAGATTTTTTTCTCTTCATATTACATTCATTCTCTGACAAGCAGAGGAAACAGTGGAAAAGCATTAACAACAGAATTAAACTCTGTAAAAGAACCTTCATCACAACCTCCCTACTAATACAACAACACACACACACATTCACGCACGCGCACACACACCACACACACACACACACACACACACACACTCACACACACACACACACACACACACAGTGCAGCCTTAGGCAAGGCAACCGGTCGGTGATGCCTGCCTGCCTGCATGCAAGCCACTGAAATGGGTCATTTTTTAATTAAATACAATATTAATTACTGCGAGCATCATTAACGATATGTGAGATTTGACTAATTAGTGTAATAGTTTTGGAGTCACGCTCATTAAATATGAAAATTACAGCGGTCTGAAGAATCGCTTTCGTGATCAATCTTGTAAGGACAGAAGGGGAATGATTTAGAGAGGCGCTTTTATTGTACAATTATCTTCATTACAACTCTGCCATACTTGAAGTGGAAGAGAGAGAGGTGAGTGTCGAGGGGCCGCGGTGAGAAGGGGCCCGCAGCGCTCAAATGCAATCGCCTGCCTTTAACCAGACGAGACACGGCTTCAGTGATGGAGGCGCTCAGGATCGCTGTTTGCTGGAAATGACACAGTGTGCGTGTGATGCCTTCAGTCAGGTGCTTTTCTGATTGGCTGAACCAAACGCTTTGGATTACAGTAACTCTCAATATAGACAAGCCTATGAACTTCATTGTGTAGGTTTCACACTATTAAAGTAAACTAAAACCATATTTTTTTTACTTGAAATAAAGCAAACTTAAAAAGTAAAATAAAATATTAAAAAACATACCTAGTTGCAAAGGCAACATTTCTCATTTTAATTTAGTTTAACTTGATGTGCTAAAATAAACTGAAATAAAAATTACAAACTATATACACATATTAAAAAACTAATAAAAATAACTAAATTACTAAAACAAACTCAAATTAAAACAGAAAATATGAAAGCGAAAACTATTTAAAAATATTAAAGGGCTCGTTAAATCGAGAATCAAAATGTTCTTAAGAGGTTACTCTGCAATAAAAACAAGTTTCAGAACTCAAAACTAACTCCCCAGTTTAAAATATGAATTATTCTTTTCTGAAACCCGGATTTGAAATCGGGGGAATTGTGACATCCACTTTCCCTTTCTGAATAAATTGGCTATCATCATTTATTAGGTTTCATCGTGGTGTGCTGGTTAAAGTAAAAATGCCGAAGTTTTCGGGAGAGTGCCACATGTAATGCTCATTTCATATGCAAAGATGCTACAGCCAGTCACAGCAGTGGGCGTTTCCATTGCGTCTCACAGCAGACACGCCCCTTCAAAAGGAGCGTTCAAATCAGAGGCTAAAATCAGGGTAGAAAATTACCATTTATATCTAAATTATGACTGTTTCTGATTTTTTTAAAAATACTATACCAAGATTATGTGAACTTCAGGAAGCATTATAAAATAACTTTTTTTTTTAAATGCATTTCATGAGCCCTAATTAAATTAATATAATTTTTCCCCTGTTCATTTAGTGTGGGAAAACATGCCTTGGTTATATTTAACTATATGTTTACTGTTTCACACTTTAATATATTGTGTTTGTATTTAAGTTATTCTATTAACAAAAGTGTTGAATATCATCATTAGTGCGTCTTTGCTCAGTCTCAATGACAAATGACAATCATTCATATATTTGTTAGCTGTGAAAACATTGTCACGACTTATCAAAACATTTCCCGCTACGTCTAGCACGAGATGTGAAAAGTTTGTGGTAGGAAGCCGCAGTAAAGTGAGCCGGAGCTTTGAATCACGGGTGACCTTGTATCTTTGATGCCCCTTTTGAATATCTTCATTTTAACATAAATACATCTCCCTAGCGCCTTAAATGCATGCAATAATGCTATCGCCCGAGGAACTCGAGTCCACTCATAATATTGTAATGCTCACCTCCAGTCGAGGTGCCCGATAACTAACGCTTTTATCACATTTCATTTATTTTGTATTTTATACGGCCTCTGTCTTTGTGAAACGATTGCACCTGTTTTGATCTGATTAATTTTGTGCCAGCTCAAACAATTATTTCTCATCTTTATCAGTTAAAGGAATCACCCTCTTTTTATGGGTATCATTTATAACAAGTGGACAGCTACCTGTTTATTAGAATTTCAAGCAGCATATCGCCAGCGAGATCTTTCACCGTCCATATTTACATTTCAACTTTGGCTAAACAAGCATGACAAATACACACACACACACAGGCCTCATTTTAATACTGCCCTCTCTCCCCCGTTCAGACTCACAGACTTTATTCAGAAGTCATCCGGCGCTTTGAGACGCAGATTACAGGTGCGTGTCGATCAGAGTGTGTGTGTGTCTGTGTGTGTGTGTGTGTGTGTGTGTGTGTGTGTGTGTGTGTGTGTGTGTGTGTGTGTGTTTATGTGGTTTATGTGGACACACATTTGTATAATAACATGAGTATGACATAGGTATTACAATGAGAAGGTGATTTATGAGGATATTTTCAGTGTCTCCGTAATTTAAAGGGCATATAAATAATTCAGAATGAGTTTTTTTGAAAATCTAAAATTGCAGAAAGTTTCCTGTAAGGGGTAGTTTAGGGGTAGGGTTGGTGTAGGGCAATGAATATCGGTCTTGCACATACCAAAACGCTTACGCCTAGGGGAGTCGCCAGAAAACCATAAAAACCACCATGTGTTGTGTGTGTGTGTGTGTGTCCTGTTGTGTGTGTGTGTGTTTTTATGTGTGTGTGTGTGTGTGTGTGTGCGTGTGTGTGTGTGAGTGTGTCCTGTGTGTGTGTGTGTGCGGAGGCAGAACAGAGAGAGGGACAGAGAGCCAGACCCGGGAAACACAGCCCCGGCTCTGAGGCGCAGGGTAGGATAACAACATATTTGCATGTGCCACGTCCAGAGCCACGTTTTGACATCTCAACAGCTGTTATTATGAACTGGCCTGCCGGAAGTCGACAGAGTCTGTGAATATGCAAAACCAGTAGGAGCGTCCAGGGCTGTCCAACACGCCGTGCACTCCTCCCTGCGCACATCTGAAGACCGGAAAATCAATCACTCCTGAGTTTGAAGCTTACACTATGGCGGACTTTCTGTTTTCAATTCATTTTAAGTCAAGTTTATTTGTATAGCGCTTTTCACGATGCAAATCGTTGCAAAGCAACTTTACAGCAAATTAAGTTTCTACAATATATTTAGTGGTAGCTTATCAGTGCTGACTTGACCGAAAGTACGTAAGAATCGTCATAGGTTATTAAATACTGTAATCAAACAGACGATGAACACTATTAACAGCAATTATTATGTTGCAATCAAATTTGTAGCAAAATTTGGTAGTTTATGTTGTTTCAGGGTTGGCATCATCTGAGGTCCTCTGAGGGGTTGGCATCATCTCTTCTCAGGTGTTCTGGATCCAGACTGAAGCTTGTGTAAATCCTAGTTACCACGGGATGTCAATCCCAGCAGAAACAGAGAAACAAATAGAGACATAATTAACGTTGCTGCTGCTCCAACCAAGCAAAATTGATTTGTTTAACCCAAACTAAAGAATAATAATGTGCATTTGGTCAGATATAACTGCAGTACAAGATTAAGAGATGCATTATTTGAATGCTTGGCCAAAGAGATGTGTCTTTAATCTAGATTTAAACAGAGAGAGTGTGTCTGAACTCCGAACGTTATCAGGAAGGCTATTCCAGAGTTTGGGAGCCAAATGCGAAAAAGCTCTACCTCCTTTAGTGAACTTTGCTATCCTAGGTACTACCAAAAGTCCAGAGTTTTGCGACCTTAGGGAGCGTGATGGATTGTAGCGTGGTAGAAGACTAGTTAGGTACGCAGGAGCTAAACCATTAAGGGCCTTGTAGGTAAGTAATAATATTTTGTAACTGATACAGAACTTAATAGGTAGCCAGTGCAGAGACTGTAAAATTGGGGTAATATGATCATATTTTCTTGACCTGGTAAGGACTTTTTTTGGACTACCTGTAGCTTGTTTATTGAAGATGCAGGACAACCACCTAGCAGTGCATTACAATAGTCCAGTCTAGAGGTCATGAATGCATGAACTAGCTTTTCTGCATCAGAAACAGGTAACATGTTTCGTAACTTGGCAATGTTTCTAGGTGGTAGGATGAAAAAATGCTTTTTTTTGAACTGTCGATCAACGGTGATTGGCATACTGTAATCATTTTTTAGTTCACTAGACAAACATTGCAAGAATTAGATGTTTTGTTTCCAGTCAAGACTTGGAGAAACTTGTTCATGCCTTTATCACCAGCAGGGTGGACTATTGTAATGGTCGCCTCACAGGGCTTCCCAAGAAGACCATTAGACAGCTGCAGCTCTTCCAGAACGCTGCTGCCAGAATTCTGACTAGAACCAGAAAATCTGAGCATATTACACCAGTCCTCAGGTACTTACACTGGCTTCCAGTTATATTTAGGTTTGATTTTAAAGTACTTTTACTCGTTTATAAATCACTCAATGGCCTAGGACCTAAATATATAGCAGATATGCTCACTGAATATAAACCTAACAGACCACTCAGATCATTAGCGTCCGAACTGATTGCACTGTATTATATATATAATCATTTTCTACCTTTAACTGTTTTAAATTCATTTTAAAACAATTTTTAAATCATTTTAAAACGTCATTTTTTGATGATTATTTTACTTCCTTTTATGTAAAGCACTTTTACCATTGTGCTATTTGTTGGTTTTTGTGTGCCTTGCCTAGATCCTCAAAACACACACATAAAATAAATAAAGTGGGTTTTTTATAGCGATGCCATATAATGTGATATAATGTATAAGATTCAAATGAGTGATTCAACAAATTATAAAACTTTTCAATAAACATTTAGTGTGGAAAACATGCCTTGATTATATTTACTGTTTTGAATATTTAACATTAACTTTGTTGTTTGCTTGAAACGATGGTTCATCTCAATGAAGAATAAAAAAAAGAATCTGAAGGATTCTGAAACACTGAAGACTGGAGTAATGATGCTGAAAATACAGCTTTGATCACAGAAATAAATTACACTTTAACAGATATTCACATAGAAAACAGCTGTTTTAAATTGTAATAATATTTCACTGTTTTTACTGTGTTTTTGATCAAATAAATGCAGCCTTTGTGCACAGAAGAGACTTTATTCAAAATATTAATTCCAAACTTCTGACCAGAAGAGTGTATATTTTAAGACTTTTGCTTTAATGTGCCAGTAGGAAATACCAGTTTACATTTCCAGATATTGATTTTGCCAGTAACTGTAGTAATCAAGCAAGACTTTTGACCAACAACTCTGGGATTACATTAAGAGACATAAAAACAGCTTTTGTACACGTGCATCAGTATTTAATGTTGCTTTACTGTAGATTTCTGCAAGACCTCCTTTGGAGTCTTTTCATCACAGACTCTATCAGTTCTCTGTCTTGTGTCGGTCACTGGATTATTATTACTGCCAAACTGATTCTTCCTGCATGTAACCAAACCATAGAAATAGCTTCCTTTAGTCAAACGTCTGGCTCGAGGAGAGCAAACTTCTCACACGCTCTGAGGACGGAGGTTGCGGTGGGTCTGGGCCTTTAATGCGAAGAGGATCTCTGGGAATTTTAATTAATTTCCCTCCCCCAACCGCTGAATCTGCGCTAATATTCCCCCCAAGGCCTTTTATAAATTTCATCATTAATAAAATCGGACATTCAATTAGTCCCAAAATCCAGATTGCCAACTGTTTCATAACAGTTGTGCTATGATTTCCCCTTCTTTGTTATAAGTTATAAGAGCGAGGAGAGGAGGGCGCATGGGGGGGTGCTATAAGTTAAAACTAATTTCATTAATCTAATTGTCATCACTTCAAACCATCTCTTAATTAGTACAAATTAATATGATTAATCACAATAATGACAAAGACTCATTCAATTACAGCTTTTGAATGGCGAGGGGGTGTGCTAGGGGTGATACGGCCAGAAAAAACAGTGCGTTCGGGATTCGTCCTGATTATTCTCATAACCGACAGGTTATCATTCCCCCTCACACTTTAATAAGCTCAGAAGAGCCACTTTGTCACTCCTGTTTTGTTCGCCGACTCACAAAAGCTCATTTTTGAGCCTTAAATGCGGCCCATTTACAGAGAAACGGCTGATTTGATGCAATGAAACGACGTGGCGGCTCTATTCAACGTTTACAAGCGTTAAACAGACGGTGATATTGTTCACGTTTATATTTTGAAATATGTTACTGTCATGACAAACAAATTGTAAAGGTCTGTGCGTCAATATAGGGTGATGCGAGAAGTCAAGCATCACTATTGGTATTAGTTACCCAAGGTTAGGTGAACAAACCCCTAACTATTAAACGTTTTGGTGCTCCTTATGATCTTGCTGTGAAAAGATGTGCTGAGGAGCAACTCACGACCTGTTGCCTATGATTGCAGAAAACACATACAGCATCCAGTCATAAAAATTGAATTTAATTTATAATGTGGAAAGTCACCGAATTTTGGACTGTGCACTTAAATGGTGATATGGACTAGTTTCATAAAAGGCTACTGAAATATGAATTCTGCATGTTCTGTTTGTCTCTGTGTGAATAAATGGCGCAGTTTCATTTACTACATGCAGTACATAACTTACTGAAGCATGCATGGCGCTCGTCTGCATCTCGATATATGAGCTGATGAGATGAACACATCAGCTTCATCTCCAGAGCTGCTCTGAGAGTCACTTCAGCAGCTTTACACCAGAAAACATCAAACACACATAGAAAAGTCCAAAATTTCACGACAACCCACCAAAATAAAAGTTGACCTTAACTTGAAGAAATTATGACAAGAATATCACTACTGCACAGTAGAATGCACTTCTCAAAGTAATAATAATAACTTTTTAAAAATAACAATAAAAAACATTTCAAGGAACATCATGATTATTCTTTCATGTTTTCATTTGAACAGAAAACCTCTGATGTGCAGCACTTTTTTTGCAAAAAAAAAAATCTAATTTCATTTGAAAGTGTTTCATTTTAAAAGATTATTAAACTTTAATTTGATTTCCACAGTTTTTGATAATCCATTTGTATTAAATTATAAATCCAGAAAAAAAATAATTTCTGAAAGAAAGAAAAAGACATATCATATGGGTCATATTATTGTTTAAAAAAATTAATTAATTGTTAAGTTGTTAAAGTTTTATGCATTTTATTGATTAAAAATGCTTTTGATTATTAAAATTGGCCTAAACCATTAAACGGAATTAAGAAAAATTACAATGAAAAACACAGAATTTGTGTGGGGGGGGATACAATGGAATTAATAGGGCTCTAAAATGTTTTTGTTACATTTTAAATTAATTGTTGTTAAATAATTAATTTCCTTATTTCAATTAATTTACTTTTTTAATTAGTCAAATTTAATTTTACAAAATAACTGATAAAACCCTGAATTTGGGAAAAATTACAACAGAATTAAAATAAATAAAATGGACTTCATAGGGTCCTTCAAACTACACAAAGACCCTTAACTTAACCAAGACGCATCCCTTCATTTGTAATAACACCGGGTCACACAGAGTGATTTCAGCCAACAAAATATGTTAGAGGAGATCCGAACTATATGAATGCTAATGCTTTTTTAAGAAAGGCAGATCAGTCAGTTCAAGCAGTATCATAATGTGCTTTGTTAGCTAGTATTTCTCAAGCTTGCAAATTACAATTAAAATTGCCAATTTGCCACAACCATGTGAACCCTGATTAATGCACATGCTCATCACAGACTCGTGCTTTCACACAGCAGACCAGTTTTCACACTATGCACCATGATATTCCCGCTCTTCTTGCCAAAGTGAACCCAATTTCCACGCTTTCCGGTTTAAGTGCCCCCCAACCCTCAACTAATAATGTGCTTGAGTATGTGGTAACTTATCTGAGGAAGTGATTTATTGAGTCTTCAGTGGCTCGATCCTGCCCTCTGCTGGCTCATAAACTCATAAACTTCAGTTCTGTGTCTGTAACGCACACATTAATGCTAGAGAGGCTCTTTCGGGATCCAAACAGAATGTGCTGCGAGCCCTAATGTTCTGTCAAGGTCACTATTATATGATTTGTTAAGGCCTGAAACATGCACAGACGTCTTTGTAACATTAGTGGGAAAAGGCTGAAAAGTCTCCAATATTTCAATAACACAGAAAAATACTCACTTTTACTCACTTATGTTTTTCCAAACTTGTATGACTTTCTGTCTTCTGCGGGACACAAAAGAAGATATTTGTTCTTCTATGGCATCGCTGTAATAAAACCCCCTTTTGGAGCCTTTGTTTTTAAGAGTGTACATGTAGCATGAGCAGTTTTTGATGTAAATTAGATTGTATAATTTCAAAATCTAAAGCAAAAACAGAATAACCTGACTTTAGCTTTTTAAATTATGCTACATAAAACATCTGCATGAAATAACAAAAAAAGCAGACTGGCTGAATGAAAATGCAAATTCACTTTCTGACAGCAGATGGCGCTTATGGAGCAGCAGTGATGTACACAAAGCTGCTTGTGGCTTATAAACACTGCTTTAATATGCATTATACAGAGGCAAGATGAAAAGAAACTGCCATCGAAACATTTCTGAATACAGTCAGTTTCCCTCAGAGCACATGTTATACAAACGACAATGTTAATATTTAGAATTTGCTATCGATTATTTTAACGACCCGTGAACATTGAATTCAAACGATTAATGGATTACAGACATTTTAATGTGCATTAAACAATTTTGTCTTTGCTGAATATATAATGTGAAAAGTGGGAACAGCAGTATACTGAGTCATGTGCAATGATGTATTCTGATGAAAGACGTCAGTCTTTAAATCTCAAACAAGTCTTGCATGGAGGTGAAGACACTAGTCGTGTTGTAAAACACACCAGCAGCAGGCGTGGGATGGATGAGATTTCCCCCACTCTTTCCTTCGGTGCATCTGAGTCGCAGAGTCGTCCCGTTCCGCTCTTGTCTCAGTCTCTCTCTGCCCACTCAGTGCTGATGTGCGTTAACCACACTCGCTAGTCCTCAGTACCATGTGAACAGACTGTTCCCTCCGACTGCTTAGGGTTTAAACACATTTGATTGTTAACATCTGGGCCATTACAATTGCAAACTAGGGCTCTGTACATCAATCAGAAAGTGCTTTCAAAACAAAGAGACCATCCTCCAATCAATCCATCGGGAAACGAGGGCATTACATGCTCCTGTAATCCTGGCTAATTAGAGGGATAATGGGAATGAGATTTATGAATCCGGTGCTGTTGAGGTGCTGCTGCAAATGAGCAGGGATGAACGCCAGAGCCGCAATAAATGCAATGAGCTCTTCACCACACTGTTGTTTTTAATCAACTTCTCTCCTCCCTCCATCACTGCCGCTCATCACAGCCATCCATCCACATATCTATCTATCTATCTATCTATCTTATCTATGATTATCTCTCTATCATCTGTCTTTATCTATCTATCTAGCTATCAGGTTCTTTAGAATATTCTCATAGTTTTCACACTAAGAAAAAAAGTGTTATTTTTAGAACTGTTCAGGAAGGTCTAAAGGAACAGAAATGGTCTTCTATGAATCAAATGTGAAAAACCCCATTTTTACCTTTATTTTTAGCTTTAATAGTTTGAAACTTTTTTGTTTTTAAATTACCTTGTATGTGGGCTCATGTAAAAGCCACAACATTTTAAAATGTTAAAACAAACATTTTTTTTGTGTGGGCTTGTGTGGTGTGTGGGGGGGGGCGGGGTGTGGGTGCGTGTGTGTGTGTGCGTGCGTTTTACAGAACTCTGATACTGGAACCCAGATCGAGACCTAAATTTATCCTTTATATGAAAATGATTTATGTCTTTATTTATGTGCAACCAGTAACACTTACAGGGCAGCTTTAACAAACATGTTTAGTTTAGTGAGTATGTTTGACCATGATGCTTAAATATCTTTTTTTTATGTATATAAATAATTATTAATTATTTATGCTGCTGGATACTCTTATAAAATATATTTTTAAATCTCAGGAGTTTTAATTTTCACTATTCACTGTCAATGTAATAGTTTTCGCAGTGTAACTGAAGGCTAATCATTATTTTGGGTGTTAGATTATTCTAGGATTTCAGTTATTTGTTCATTAGCGACTCGGTGTCACACCAGCTGAGGCCCCGGATCTCACAGACACAAAATCACCTGTCTGATTATAGTCAGGGTGTCAACTAGTACTCGAGTCAATGTAGCTCACTACTTAAGCATTATTTGGAGAAAGTTTTACTTTACTCAAATTTGAAGCATTGAAATTCATTACTTAAGTATATTTCAATGGAAAAATGTTACTCCTTACAAGTTCATTTTTGTATGCATTTGGCAGATTGCATTCAAGGTGCACATTTTATTTCAGATTTCAGCTCATATACATTCCCTAGTAATCAAACCCATGACCTCAGCGTTGCGAGCCCTATGTGCTACAGGAAGCATTGTTAAATACAAGATTCAGTGACCATGCCCAAATAACCTTGCCTTAACAGGGAAATTATTAATGAATATGGTGTTGCATTTCTTGAAAGTAAAGAGTTTACATGTCTTTTAAGTGAAGGCACAGACCTGAAGTTGTCTTGATTCCCGGTTGAACCTGACAAATACTGACTTATCAGAATGCTGCAGTTAGGATTCCTTCAATGCACGCTTTAATAAATTACCAAAATGCTTGAGCAAGAAATTAGAAAAAGGTAAACCAAGATTTTGTAAATAGATTATTTTAGTAGACGTATAGGGTTCTTTTACATGGACAAGGAAAATCTACATACATTTTTTTTAAATAATATGTTTATATTAACTAGAGGTTTAAGAGAATTTTACTGATTACTAAAATTGGTATTCGTAGAAAAAAAAACAGTTATCAGTAGTAACTTTCACACAAACATGACCTTGAGCACAAGCCTGTCAGCCCTGTTACTGTTCATTTCTCCTGTAATTCAGACGCTCACATTGCCAAGGTTACGGGTTTGATTCAGAAAAAGCATGAACTGATAAAATGTCAAATGTGTCTGTAAGTGTAAAAGTGCATACTGCATAAACATATAATTCAGCCTGAGATGTCACAATAACATGTATTAACCCGGTAAGCTTGCCGTATGAAATAAAGCTAAAAAAAATCTTGAAATAGAACAGTTTATGGAACCTTTGGACAAAACATTAAAATAATCTACAAATAATAACAATAATAATAATAAAAAAAATCAGGCTTTCTCATACCGTCTGAACAAGTGAGATAGTAATGAAAAAAATATTCGAGACTCAACTGAGCAAAAATAATATAAATGTGCTGCAGCATGCCTTGATGATATATGATGAAATTCTGATGCTTGTGATGTAAATCAGTGAGATCTTTATAACAGTGCAGCAGAGACTGACATAAAGTGATCTAAATATCAGTCGTCTCTATATCTCCAGTATCGTCTCTTAATGAGATTGTAATGCTCCAGAACATATAATGCAGTGATTGAGGAGCTGAAGAATAAAGGCTCTCAAAGATGTGCGATGGTTCTGGAGGCTTGTGAAGTCATTCCTCTCCCTGCGGAACAGTGAAGTAAAGTTCTGTAAACAAACGCTCCTCAAAAGATCCTGAGGATCCGATTTGAGACTCTAAAACATGATTGATGGAGAATCAAGCAAAGCTGAGCTGCTTCAGTCCATTAAGTGTTCATCTGGCGACCGCGTTTCGCCTCTATAACCGTGACTTTGGGGGTGCCCACATTGTTTTTTTTTGTGTTTTTTTTATAGGGGGGGGGGTTGTGCGCTTGCAATGACTTACAAAAGATACATAACAGCTACAAGTGTATGCACTACTTGCTTTATGCAAGCGCTATATAAGATAAATCACTATACAGGATTTACCCTATTATACTTTATCGACACAAATTGATAGGTGAAGCAACAAACAGCCACCCACAAATAGTCTATACACAAAGCATCAGGCTGTCTTTGAGTTCACATGAACAACGGTTAAAGTTACTCGTCGTCAGGCTACAGAAGAATACCATAATTCCTCCGTTCAGTTAGGCCTACGACATCAAGAGTCACGCAGACCTATAACAACCCAGCCACAACACATAACTGTGAATAACATGCCTTTCCTTAACACAGAATCGACCACAGAGTTCAGCGTTTATATTTTTTCTTTGAATCTTTGAGTTAACATGTACTAAACATGAGTGGAATTTGCACCGCAGCACCCCCACACCTTGTTGCTCGTGACAAGAACAGCATGTATAGTTATCTTTTTTGAAGTGAATTAGGTTTAAATCGCCGTCATGCATGAATGAATGATATTTTTGCAATTTTACACATAATAATCCACGATGATCACATTACACAAAACTGAAATTGCACGTCAAACTAACACATTGTCAATATTTTTTGAGACCCCCCAAAATTTCACAAATCACGTTTTCAGGGGAGCCCATGTCTTATTAAGGGGATCTGAGCTCCCCCTAGCTCCCCCGTAGTTCGCACCCTGTCTGGAGATATTACTGACACGAGAAGCAGCAGCTGAAGCCGGACGGTTGTACAATTACACTAAAAGAGCTTTTACTGCAACTCAAAAACTATCAATCAGACGATAGAAGACCTGGAGCAGATTGAGTGTGAAGCAGCAAAGTTTGATCATGTTCGTCATTTAGAGACATTAGAAATCAAATTGGATACAGCACACTTTATAGGCATAAAAGTTAGAGATAATTTTTTCAACAAAATGTTTGTTTTTATCTAAAAGATTTTGTTTAAAAATGTGAATGAGCATGTAAATGCCATAATATTTTATCTTCCAGCACAGTACTTTTTTGTAAGTGTTGCCCTGTAAATATGCTGTCAGATTTGGACAGTTTAGGTCTCAGGCTGCTGTCTCTTCATGGCTTGTTGAGTTGATGGCTCCTGTGTAAATGGACTGCGTCTGCTCTGTCTAATAATGCCGTGAACAGGAACAGGTCATGAACGCCGTAAGAAGGGACAATGACTGCAGTGAACATATGGACTCTTCTCTTCTCTGGCAGATGGAGAGAAGTCCTGAGGCTGCTTCAGTTCATCCAGCATCTCTGCCTCTCTTCATACATTACACAGCATTGAATATAGTCTATTGGTCTTAAATGAAAAGCATAGAAACATTTGAAGCAATGAATGCTTTAATTACTTGTTTTAAGCATTAATCTTGTTAAATGTACTATTTCTAGTCTTCTAAATAAAGTATTGCTCTTTATCTGAATTATGTAAATTATAGAGCATCTTTTGAGGAAGTACTGAGCTGATACCGTGGTATAATATATAATGGTGCTAACTGATTACTTTATTCACTCATCCATCCATTCATTTCCAAACCACTCGGCCTTTAGTTTATTCACATAGACTGGTGTCTGCACACCGCGTGTAGCACACATAACTAAAGCATCCCTGTAGCTCAAACACCAGGGAATGCATGAACTGATCAAATCAAGCTTGAATGCAACGCAAGTCGCTTTGGATAAAAGATGAAAAATAACCTCGAATATTGCTTATAGGACAAGTGGAACAAGGTTTCATTTATTAGCATTAGTTAACTCTTTTTTTTTAACATGAACAAAAATACTTCTAAAGCATTCATTAATCTTATTTCATATTAATTTCAGCATTTACTAATACACTATTAAAATCAAAAGTTGTATCTGACTCTCGTGTTGTTTTATTTAATTATAATTTTAGTTCAGTTATTAAAAAAAAAGTTAGTTTAAAGTGTTTAGAGAACATATACAAAGAAACATTTTTACATATGGTTACCATATTAAATGTTCCTCTTTTTATTTTCATTTTTATTTATTTTTTACTATCTGTTGTTGCTTGTGTTATAGTCACATATTTAATATATTGTAGAGTTTTATCAATATTCTGATTTCTTAATATTCTGATATTCAGATTTCATCAAATTTAATGTCAACACAACATGTTCTTCCAGTTGTTTGAAATTTCACACATGAATTGACTTATTTTACTCAACTTATATATTTTTGGATTTGTTAAATATGTTTGTCTGATAATATGTGTTAATAAGTCTTGTGTTTTTAAATAAGGGATGGCCCACTTTACCTGAAAAGAAATTTGTCTGGAGTGCATGACCTCAAAATGTTTATTGATAAATATCTTTGCAAATAACACTTTATGTGAACTGTATTCGAATTATATCTGGACCTTTAAGCAACAAAAGTAAAAAAGAAAAGAAAAATGACACGTTTTACAAAAAGTGGCCCACTTTACCTGAACTCACCCTATTTCATTTCAAGCTGGTTTACGTTTAGTTTTTAGTTATCTATGATAACCCTACTATGACTTAAGTAAATAATGTATATATGTTTGTTTTTTTCGTGAACTGTCTCGTAGCGAATGCCAGCGGTTTGTGGCATGGCTCCAGAGGGGACGGGGCCCATCCAGAGCGCCCTTGTGTCTCCGGGCCCCTGCGGCCCCTGACCTTGCCCACATCTCCCATTACAGCGCCGCATTCAGATAAGCCCACTCCTTTTCTTGCAGCATCTCTTCAATGTCAGGCCTGAAATATGAAGTCATTAGGTGATATTAAAACAGTGCTGACAAACTAATTAACAGAAGACATTATACGGGATGGGCTCGATTAATCCGCTTTAATTGCTCTTTTAAATGGAGGCCCCAATTAAAATGAATAAAGATTTAGCGGTGATCACACAGAAGCGCTGTCTGAAGGGCAGGCAGAAGTCAGGCGTCATTGCAGCATTATTAAACCATCCGCAAAACCTATAAACAGTGTTGGGCTAGTTACTCAAAAAACTCGAATATAGTACTCATTACCAGTTACTCTTTTCAAAAGTAATATTATTACTTTACTTAGCCTGTTACTTTCTAGCAACAGTAATTAGTTGCACTAGGCTACTATGACTTTTCTTTCACAGCCCACATAAGTTGCATAACACTCTAAAAAATGCTGGATTAACCCAACTTTTGGGTTAAAAATTTAATGTAAAAATTTAACCCAACGGTTGGGTTAGTCCATATTTGACCCAAAGTTGGGTTGAAACAACTGAAATGTTGGGTCTTCTGAAATGTTACTAACAATATATTTCTGCTTCGTCATTTGACCAAAATCCACACACTGATGGCACTGTGTACACTCTAAAAATGCTGGGTTAAATATAACCCAGCGCTAAGATTAAAAGGGACAAACCCAGCGGTTGGGTTGTTTTGAACCAGCGGTTGGGTTGTTTTGAACCAGCGGTTGGGTTGTTTTGAACCAGCGGTTGGGTTGTTTTTATTAATCTCAGGTCCAGTAAAGTGAACAGCTCTCTGGAGCTCTTACTTACCAGTCACTTCCCGGTTTGTTCGGCCTGTGTGGTTGGAGTTTGAGCTCCGTCAAGTTAATTCTTTGTCGTCTACTTTTTTATCTTAAAATCAATTTTATACACCATAATTTTCGTTAATAAATAATATAATTTGTGAATATATCCCCTATCGTATTCTATAACAAAAACAATCAGAGCGCTTTGTTATCACTAGTTCTGTTTTTGACATCCGAGTCCGCTATTAGCATATAGCCGCTAGCATCGCCAGCGTGGTTGCCGCTAATCTCGCTTACATTACAAATACACTGTTCACTGTTACTTGCTTTAATGGCGGATGTGTGTCTACCTTTGAGTGCAGGTGAGGACACGTTTGAGCTGCATTCGGTGCAGGTCGAGCTGGAGGCCGTGGAGAAGCAGATCCGGGACCTGGTGGCAAAGCAGACCCAGCTGAGAGCGCGGTGAGCCGCGCTGGAAACATCCCAGGCTGAAGCTCACAAGTCCGAGGTAAGTATACAACGCACTGCTAACTCTCCCACCACCTCTAATCCGTGTGTTTCTCTGCACAGACCCGGTGCACCCAGGACGCGATCTTCACAGATGTCCTTCACTCCGGCGCCGGGAAACCACAGACCCTGGGTGCACCCGCCACGAAAGACACGAGCCAGGCCCCGGGCGACGACCTCACCCCCTCCGCCGCCTCCGGTCTTCGAAATCTCCACCCGGAACCGCTTCACTCCCCTCCACGAGACAAAACGCGAAGCTGTGATCATCGGAGACTCCATCGTCCAGCACGTCCATGCTACGTTAGCTGAAGGTAGGGTGCACACTCACTGTTTCCCTGGTGCTCTTGTTCTCGATGTTTCTGCGCAGATACTCGCGATCCTGAAGGGCGACGAGAGCATTGGAGCGGTCGTGCTTCACACGGGGGTTAACGACACCCAGCTGCGGCAGACAGAGACACTGAAGAGGGACTTCAGGAGCCTGATTGAGACGGTGCGCCGCACATCGCCTGCGACGACGATCATCGTGTCAGGTCCGCTTCCCACGTATCGAAGAGGACACAAAAGGTTCAGTAGACTTTTTGCTTTAATTGAATGGTTATAGTCATGGTGTAAAGAACAGAAACTGCTCTTTGTTAATAACTGGAATCTTTTCTTGGAGCGTCCTAGGCTTTTTCGTGCTGATGGTCTGCACCCCAGCAGAGTTGGAGCGGAGTTCATGTCGGACAACATCTCCAGGACGCTGCGCTACATGTGACTAGTAAGTCAAATCTCAATTAACTGCTATGATGGCTTTTGTTCTACTCGCTTAAATGATAGGAGTACTTGCGCTGTACAATCTATAAAGACTGTGTCTGTTCCCCGATTAGTGAGGTCAAAATATACATTTAATGCAGGATCTAGAAAATCTGATCATGATTAAACCAGAAAAATGTAAAATAATTGAACAAAAACAATTTTTAAAGTTTGGGCTACTAAACATTAGATCACTCTCACCCAAACCAGTTACTGTAAATGAAATGATAACCTGCCTAAACCTAAGGATTATATTGTCTAAATGAAGTCTACTCCACCAGCTACTGTTATAAAATCATGAGCCCCCGCAGACTGCTCGTGAAGGCTGTGTTCAACCAATATATCGTGATATTCTCAATTTTACTCACAAAGACAGGATACCGGTGTAACGCTCATTCGAATACTAATGCTTATGTTACAACTGTCGATCATGCCAAGCAAATCTGATCGTATCTCTTGCTCTGCTACTGTGATAGACCACCAGGCCGTATACAGATTTCTAAAAGAATTGCAGATTTCCTCAAGCCTATTGGTTACGGTTGATAAGCGCTAATTGTCAAGATTTTACATTCCACGTTGCTAATACAAATGAGCATAGGCACCTTGCGTTTACTGACTTATTAAACTCTTTTGGAGTCAAGCAAAACTGGGCCCATTCATTGTTTTAATCATACGCTAGATTTAATTGTATCTTATGGAATTGATCTTACTGATATAGATGTCGTACCTCAAAGTGATGATGTTACTGTCCATTTCCTTGTATCGTGCATGCTGCTTATTACTGATATTAACTATATGGCTCAGCGTTATCGTCCGGGCAGAACTATTGTTCCCGCCACCAAAGACAGATTCACAAATAACCTGCCTGATTATCTCAACTGCTCTGTGTACCCATAAGTAAACATGAACTATAACGAATAACTACACATGGGCACTAATCTTCTCTAATACTTTAGAAGCTGTTGCCCCCATCAAATTTAAAAAGGTTAGAGAAAAACATACTGCGCCATGATATAACAGTAATATCCATTCTCTCAAGAAAGAAACTCGTATTCTTGAGCGCAAATGGAGAAAAACTAACTTGGAAGTTTTTAGAATTGCGTGGAAAAACATATGTCCAGCTATAGACAGGCTCTAAAAGCTGCCAGGGCCGAGCATATCCACAAACTCATAGAAAATAACCAAAACAATCCTAGGTTTTTATTTAGCATAGTGGCTAGATTAGCAAATAACCAGACGCCACCAGATCTAAATATTCCCTCTTAGTTTAATAGTAATGACTTCATGAATTTCTTCACTGATAAAATAGAAAACATCAGAAATACAATAGCAAATGTAGATTCTACAGCTTATAATACTTTAGCTTCATTCATTGCACCAAAAGATAAATTGCAGTGCTTTATGGCTATAGGACAGGAAGAGCTAAATAATTTTATCACTGCATCTAAACCAACAACATGCCTGTTAGATCCTGTACCCATTAAATTACTGAAAGAGTTGTTACCTGTAGCAGAAGAACCGCTTCTTAATATTATTAACTCTTCGTTGTCTTTAGGTCACGTCCCAAAGCCATTCAAGTTGGCGGTTATTAAGCCTCTTATTAAAAACCACAACTAGATCCTAGTGAACTGGCAAATTACAGACCCATTTCAAATCTTCTGTTTGTGTCTAAAATTTTTGAAAAAGTTGTGTTTGCTCAATTGTGTTCCTTCCTGCAAAAATGATCTCTATGAAGAATTTCAGTCAGGTTTCAGGCCCCACCATAGCACAGCAACTGCACTTGTTAAAATTACAAATGACTTCTTGCGTCAGACCAAGGCTGCATATCATTGCTAGTTTGACTTGTCTTTATTGCTCCTCATTCGATACTAAGATCATGACCTACTCATAAGCGCTTACAAAACTATACGGTATTTCAAGGCAGGCTTTTTTTTTTTAAGATGGTTTAGATCCTACCTGTCCGATTGTTATCACTTTGTCTATTTAAATGGGGAATCATCTAATTTAAATCCAGTAAAGTATGGAGTTCCACAAGGATCTGTCCTAGGTCCTCTGCTATTTTCGATTTACATGTTTCCCCTTGGTAATATTATTGGAAAATATGGTATTAGTTTCCACTGTTATGCTGATAATACTCAATTATGTATCTCAACAAGACCAGATGAAATTTCTAAATTTTCTAAGCTAACAGAGTGTGTTAATTTTAAAGATTGGATGACCAATAATTTTCTGCTATTAAAATCGGATAAGACAGAGATATTACTTATTGTACCAAAAGACAGTACACAGAATCTCTTGGATTACAATTTGCATCTAGATGGATGTACTGTTATTTCCTCTGCAGTCAAAAATGTGGGTGTTTTATTAGATAGCAACTTGTCTTTTGAATATCATATTTTCCATGTTACAAAAACAGCATTCTTCCATCTAGAAACATTGCCAAGTTACGAAACAAGATACCTGTTTCTGATGCAGAAAAGCTAGTTCATGCATTCATGCCCTCTAGACTGGACTATTGTAATGCACTGTTTGTTGGTTGTCCTGCATCTTCAATAAACAAACTACAGGTAGTCCAAAATGCAGCGGCTAGGGTCCTTACCAGGTCAAGAAAATATGATAATTTTACCCCAATTTTACAGTCTCTGCACTGCTACCTATTAAGTCCGTATCCATTACAAAATATTATTACTTGCCTATAAGGCCGTTAATGGTTTAGCTCCTGCGTACCTAACTAGTTTTCTACCACGCTACAATCCATCATGTTCCCTAAGGTCGCAAAATTCTGGACTTGTGGTAGTACCTAGGATAGCAAAGTCCACTAAGGGAGGTAGAGCTTTTTCATATTTTGCTCCCAAACTCTGGAATAGCCTTCCACGTTCGGGGTTCAGACACACTCTCTATCTCTGTTTAAATCTAGATTAAAGAAACATCTCTTTAGCCAAGCATTCAAATAATGCATCTCATAATCTTGTACAGCAGTTATATATCTGATCAAATGTACATTATCATTCCTTAGCTTGGGTTGAACAAATCAATTTTGCTTAGTTGGAACAGCAGCTACGCTAATTATGTTTGTAACTAGGATTTACACAAGCTTCAGTCTGGATCCAGAACACCTGAGAATAGATGATGCAACCCCTCAGAGGACCTCATATGATGCCAACCCTGAAACAACATACAGAACTACCACATTTTGCATCATATAATAATTGCTGTTAAATATTATTCATCGTCTGTTTTATTAAGTCTTAAATAGATTTTTCCGTACTGCTGTTTCGTCTGTTCAGAGGAAGAACTGGCCCCCCCGACGGAGCCGGTTGCTCCCCATGTTTTTTTTTCTTTCCTCCATTCGCCTGTCACCGATGGAGTTTTGGGTTCGTTGCCGGCTGTCCCGCTCTGCTTTCTTATTGGGACACTTCATTTCCAGCATATCGTTACTTTGATTGGCAAATATCTTAAACTGAACTGGATGTTGACATCACTGAATTCAATGATGATCTGTCTTTAACTGAAAAATTAGTGTTACTATTGTCATTTTGCATTATTGAAACACAATATTCCTAATTAATGCTGTTCAGTTGCTTTGACAAACTGTATTGTTAAAAGCGCTATATAAATAAATAAAGGGGACTTGACTTGACTTGTTTGACCAGCGGGTGGGTTGTTTGACCCAGCGGTTGGGGTGTTTTGACCCGCGGTTGGGAGGTTTGAACCGCGGCTTGGGTGTTTTGGAACCAGCGGGTTGGTTGTTTTGAACCATCGTTGGGGATTGTTTTTGACCACGTTGGGTTGTTTTGACCCCGGTTGGGATGTTTTGAACACTTTGGGATGTTTTGGACCCAGCGGTTTGGGATGTTTTACCACGTTTGGATGTTTTGAACCAGCGTTTGGGATTTTTTGCACCAGCGTTGGTTTGTTTTGACCCGTTTGGGAGTTTTGAAACCCGCTTTGGGATTTTTGAACCACGTTTTGTTGGGTTGTTTTGACCTAGCTTTTGGGTTGTTTTGACCCAGCGTTTGGGTTGTTTTGAACCAGCGGTTGGTTTGTTTTGAACCAGCGGTTGGTTTGTTTTGAACCAGCGGTTGGTTTGTTTTGAACC
Source organism: Sinocyclocheilus anophthalmus (assembly GCA_018155175.1). NCBI lineage: Eukaryota > Metazoa > Chordata > Actinopteri > Cypriniformes > Cyprinidae > Sinocyclocheilus > Sinocyclocheilus anophthalmus. The sequence goes on from JADLZN010005853.1 coordinate 844,268, forward strand.
AGCGGTTGGTTTGTTTTGAACCAGCGGTTGGTTTGTTTTGAACCAGCGGTTGGTTTGTTTTGAACCAGCGGTTGGTTTGTTTTGAACCAGCGGTTGGTTTGTTTTGAACCAGCGGTTGGTTTGTTTTGACCCAGAGGTTGGGTTGTTTTGACTAGCGGTTGGGTTGTTTTGAACCAGCGTTTGGGTTGTTTTGAACCAGCTGTTGGGTTGTTTTGAACCCAGCGGTTGGGTTGTTTTGAACCAGCGGTTGGGTTGTTTTGAACCAGTGGTTGGGTTGTTTTGAACCAGTGGTTGGGTTGTTTTGAACCAGTGGTTGGGTTGTTTTGAACCAGTGGTTGGGTTGTTTTGAACCAGTGGTTGGGTTGTTTTGACCCAGCGGTTTGGGTTGTTTTGACCCATCGGTTTGTATGTTTTTACCCGCGGTTGGTTGTTTGACCCATCGGTTGGTTGTTTTGACCAGCGTTGGGATTTTTTGAACCAGCGTTTGGGATGTTTGACCCAGCGTTTGGTTTTGTTTGAACTAGCGGTTTGGTTTTTGTGAACCCGGTTGGGTTGTTTTGACCCAGTGGTTTGGTTGTTTTGACCCAGCGGTTTGGTTGTTTTGAACCAGCGGTTGGTTTGTTTTGAACCAGCGGTTGGTTTGTTTTGAACCAGCGGTTGGTTTGTTTTGAACCAGCGGTTGGTTTGTTTTGAACCAGCGGTTGGTTTGTTTTGAACCAGCGGTTGGTTTGTTTTGACCCAGAGGTTGGGTTGTTTTGACTAGCGGTTGGGTTGTTTTGAACCAGCGTTTGGGTTGTTTTGAACCAGCGGTTGGGATGTTTTGACCCAGAGGTTGGGTTAATACCCAGAAGGTTGGGTTTTTTTGACCCGAGCGTTTGGTTTTTGACCCAGCGGTTATGGGGATGTTTTTGACCCCGCTTTGAGGAATGTAAAATTTAATCATACACCAAAAATACGAATTGTGGGTTTGTTTTGAACCAGCGTTGTTGTTTTGACCCAGCGTTTGGAATAGTCTTTGAAACCAGCGTTTGGGATGTTTTTGACCCAGCGGTTGGGTTGTTTTGATGCAGAGGTTGGGTTGTTTTGACCCAGCGTGTGGGTTGTTTTTGAACCAGCGGTTGGGTTGTTTTGACCCAGCGGTTGGGTTGTTTTGAACCAGCGGTTGGTTTGTTTTGAACCAGCGGTTGGTTTGTTTTGAACCAGCGTTTGGGATGTTTTGAACCAGCGGTTGGTTTGTTTTGAACCAGCGGTTGGTTTGTTTTGAACCAGCGGTTGGTTTGTTTTGAACCAGCGGTTGGGTTGTTTTGAACCAGCGGTTGGTTTGTTTTGACCCAGCGGTTGGGTTGTTTTGACCAAGCTTTTGGGTTGTTTTGACCCAGCGTTTGGGTTGTTTTGACCCAGCGGTTGGTTGTTTTGACCCAGCGGTTGGGTTTTTTTGACCCAGCTATTGGGTTGTTTTGACCTAGCTTTTGGGTTGTTTTGACCCAGCGTTTGGGATGTTTTGAACCAGCGTTTGGGATGTTTTGAACCAGCGTTTGGGATGTTTTGACCCAGCGTTTGGGATGTTTTGAACCAGCGTTTGGGATGTTTTGAACCAGCGGTTGGGATGTTTTGAACCAGCGGTTGGGATGTTTTGACCCAGCTGTTGGGATGTTTGACCCAGTGGTTTGGTTGTTTTGACCCAGCGGTTTGGTTGTTTTGAACCAGCGGTTGGGTTGTTTTGAACCAGCGGTTGGGTTGTTTTGAACCAGCGGTTGGGTTGTTTTGAACCAGCGGTTGGGTTGTTTTGAACCAGCGGTTGGTTTGTTTTGAACCAGCGGTTGGGTTGTTTTGACCCAGCTATTGGGTTGTTTTGAACCAGCTGTTGGGTTGTTTTGAACCAGCTATTGGATTGTTTTGACCCAGCAGTTGGGTTGGTCCCGTTTAAACTAACCCAGCGCTGGGTTATATTTAACCCAGCATTTTTTAGAGTGTATTACAAACACTCAGTGATGATTAATATTAACGTTTAAGTAAGTAAGTGTAATTTTCATGTGTAGATTGAAGCTATCTGTAGCTCTAATTTCTCTGTTATACCCATATATGATTATATTTGATCATGTATTTTATCAAAATAAATCATATAATTCATGAGAAAATGTTGCATTCTCCAAAAAGATTTTATACTATTTATATCAGGATCAGAGTAAAGTAACACCACAACTAACACTTCAGTGTTCAGATCATATTTTCTCCTGACATAATCAATATAATGACAATATTTCCATCCGCTGAACATAAGCTTTTTCATATTCCATATTCCTGCTGCACCGGCGACTTCATGTGCCTGTGCAAGTTGTGAAAATTATGAAAAATACATCTAGGAATTATTAGATTGTTGGACTTTAGGTCAGTAGGGCTTGTGGCATCGAAGTCACTAGCTGTTTTATGGATAGTAACTGTAATATTATGACTGAAATCTTACTAGTAATTAGTTACACTACTAGTAATATTATTACTGTAACTAGTTACTGCCCAACACTGGTTATAAATAAAACAAAGATTATTGAGGGTAAAGTCTGCAAGAAAAAAAAAATCTTTATACTTACATTTTTGTACAATTTCACTTAATGGTAATGTTGCCGTTTCTTTGTATTTTTCTGTGAAATTTGCTATCAGTGTCTGAATTCAAATTGTAGGTGATCCTGATGCTGCAGTAACATTACAATCAAATCCTATTCAAGTGTTTCCCTCGTGTGGCCAAAGCTATGAAGCACAAGGCCAGAGTTGCACTTGTATTGGTTTGTGTGTTTTGTATTTGCCAAAAATATATATAAAATATTTTTAGTTTCAACCTTCATAGCATAATATATTTCTAAATGTATTTCAGGGGCAAGAAAATACATTTCAATCTTACAGTAGCCTACATTTAGGCTTAGATTCAACTGTAGATCAATATGGATCTTTATTATTAAATGGCCAAGGTAAGTTCTGTGATTTAAATAAAGTGTTAATATTTTCGTACATGCATTTGAATTTTTTGGAGTGTTTTAAATTGTTCCTTGCTGACGTTTTTTTTTTTTTTTTCAAAGTGTTACATGTTCACACTGTTTTAGACAACAAATTACGTTTTTAAAAATGGACAAATATATATATTAATTTTTTTTACATAATATATTTTTTAACATATTTTAAGAAAAAGATATTTTTTGGCATTTTTGTGTGTTTGTGTGTATTTTTCCAATATATTTTTAGCGTGCAAATATATTTTCAAAAATATCCAAAAAATTGTATTCATAGAAAGTATATTTACATAAATGTATGTTACCATATATATATTTTTGGCCTCTTTTTTGTGTATATTAAAAATATATTATATAGAAAACGCCTTTTTTTTTTTTTTTTTGCTGTATGGTCCCTCATCATATAGGAAAACACGAAAAGAGCTGATCTAAATGCTCCTTAATATATCAAAACAATATTTAATGTCAGTTCTATTCCATAATAATAGACATTTACACACAGTCAGGTGCTGCCTTTCACTGAATGATTTTTTCAGGTGAAGAGAAACAGGGATTATACAACATACAGTGTACAGTTTTATGGCATATATGTTAAAATGTGAAGTTTTATACTATAAAATTACTTCAAACTATTATAGTGTTATCAATTATTTTATTTTTTATTAAAGTTTTGGTAATTTTGTTGGGTTTTTGTCACTTTTAATAGTTGTTTTTTTATACATATCAATACAGTTTTTATGCAGTTATTTGTATTTTGTTTCAGTTTTAGTTATTTTAGTGCATCAATTAAACTAAATGAAAATTAATCCACTTAACATTTTTGTCCACTCAACGTTTACTTTTTATGGGTTTAGCTTCAGTTTATTAACTCAGAACCAGACCTGATGCAACTCATGTTGTTCTTTACGTGCACATGAAATAAATAATTGATGTCTATAAATCCATAATTGTACTGTGCTCAGTTATTAGCTTGGCAGATCTTCCTTTTGTTGTTGATGAGAACGAGAGTGTCTGCTGAACTCATCATTACAGTCATCAGACAAACGTCTTGCAGTTCACAAAAAACTCACAGCAAATGAATGTGAGAGACACCTCGACACAACTGTGTGCGTTTTAATTGGAAACACAAATCAATTATTGTGTATTGATCTAATTGGAAGAGAACACTGCTTAAATAATTACCACCGTTTGTGTTTTGTACTCTTCCTTGCAAACCAGTTAAACTAATGCTTTAATTTCTTTAATTGTATAATTTTAGAAGTAATTGCTGCTTGAGTGCTTCGCAGGGCTTACAGTATAATGTGTTCCACTGCCAATATGAATAAAACATCAGCATATTGGGTTCTTCTGAATGTGCACATACATTTCATATAGACCGGGGCTAGTTGTCACACTGATTTGACTCCAGTGAATATTTCTCGAGGTGGGTTTGTTTTTGGAAGTCAACTTCTGTATTTTTTCTGTATTTTTTTCTGTATTCTCCATTTCTACCACGTTTTGTGTAGTTTAGACAATGTGTTTATGGAAAATGTAGTCAATATTGGCTACAACCCAAAACACACCAGTTTGTGTCTATTAAACAATTAAATTAATCTGAATTATTCTGATGATTTTTTCAGGAGTGTCTCAGAATGGTACATGCTGAATGTTGTGTGAAATGGCCTAGATTGAGTTCGAAAAAGCATAAAAAGTCAAAGTGCTGAAAACATTTTCGTACACAACTGGACACACATACGGACATGTGTATTTAAATTAGCTTATTAAAGCATCGTCTTGTTGATTGATTGTCACCAAATATAGTACACAGCCACATGCACATATATGCTAAATTTCATAACAGGCATTCACAATTCAAGTTATCAGCTGCTGAAATTTTGATGGCCTTTTTTCTGGAATTGTATGACTGATTTTTTTTCATGGCTTGGTTTGCACTCATTCTGAAAAACATACACATCAAATTTAATTTTCCTTGATTAAACTGTTGCAATTATGACTGATTTTTTTGTTGTTGTATTTTGACGCAACTTGGCATGCATCCTTAGAATGATCTGTTTTTGATGTTGCATTGAGCAGATATTGGCCAAACTGATTCACTGGCTTGTATTTTCACAACGCTTTGCTAAATAAAAATTCCTTGGATAAATTTGTTGTCATGAGGGTCTTGGGACGATGTGTGCCAAGTTTCATGCCAATTGAACCAACAGCCCATATGGAGGTCGAAAAAGTTTTTTTTTTTTTTTTTTTTTATTAAAATGGATTCAAAATATTCCAGTGGTAAACTCTTGTATTCTTGTAGGGTTCAGAGGAAAAATAATTGTGATTCTAGCCCTTATGGTTCCAGAGTTCTGAACTAAAATGCAAAAGTATGTAATATAGCGCCACCTAGTGTCTGACAGATGTGTGTGAGGTTGCCCGAGTAGTTTTTAGGATTTGGAAGCATTCCACCAATTTTGAGATCTCTACGACTTACGGTCTCTGTGGCGTCCAGGCAGAAAAAGAGTGATTGGCAAAATAACAGACTAATCCAATAGAGTTCCAGCACTTCTGGTTCTTGGACCCGTAATAACACGGTTAACAGCACATACAATAAACAGCAGTAAAGCGGCACCAATGCATGCTGGAAAATGGATCCTGAGGTCTAAAATGAGCAAACAGAACAGAAGAGAAGCAGCCCCAGTGTACTAGCATTTTCAAGACGATTAATAGATGTTTAATATGGAAGCAAATAGGTAGCAAAATTCATTTTGAAATGTAGTATGCAAAATGGCAATGTATTTCTGTATTTAAATTTACATGTTCCCATACATACTATATGTGCAACGTTTAGCTCAGAATGCATTCTGAAATTCTCACAGCGTCTTGCTACAATTATCACGCGGTACTATGATGACAATGCAATCCCAAGTGTCCTACCCGTAAGTCTAAATGCATTTCGGAAAAACAGCATTTAAATTATGATTTTGCTTGGACGTGTTAAACATATCTAATCAGTTTGGGTAATACCTTTTAATTTAAATTTTGCAACTTATAAAGCATTAAAATATGTTTTAAATTTACATATTAAAAACTAGTATAGGAAATGGCAAGTGTATCTTTTTCAATTTCATTTTCATTTTGCGCTAAACGTTGCACATATGTGAGCCTGCAGCACAAAGCAGTGTTAAGTCGCTGGGGTATATTTGTAGCAATAGCCAAAAATACATTATATGGGTCAAAAATATAGATTTTTCTTTAATGCCAAAAATCATTATGATATTAAGCAAAGATCATGTTCCATGAAGATATTTTGGTACATTCCTACCGTAAATATATCAAAACTTCATTTTTTGATTAGTAATATGCATTGAACTTAGTTTGGGCAACTTTAAAGGCGATTTTCTTAATAGTTAGATTTTTTTTGCACCCTCAGATTCCAGATTTTCAAATAGTTGTATCTCAGCCAAATATTGTCCTATCCTAACAAACCATACATCAATGGAAAGCTTATTTGTTCAATTATAAATCATAAGACCCTTATGACTGGTTTTGTGGTCCAGTGTCACATTTGTATGGGAAAGTGTAAATTTAAATACAGAAATGCATTTGCATTTTACATTTTGTAAGTTTACTACTAGAACACCTCAAATCTACATAACAGATAGTGAAGGCAGTTTATTGCACCAGAACCAGCGAGACGCAGACGCAGACAGATGCATCAGGCAGCAGTGATGAGTCGACTGAGGAGGAGCAGCTGCGCGGCTGGAATTCTGCAGCGGTTGCAGATCTCTGCTATGAGGTCATGGTGCACATTACTCATGAGGAGAGAATGCATTGTTGTTGTTTTTAAGACACGGCTGGTGCGAGAGCTCGCGTGTCCCTCACAATGAATGCGGCCTTAGAAATGTGCCTTGAATTGGCCACAGGAAACAATGTGAGCGGCATACTTTCCTGCGCTGCCTTTATATCGTGGATTAGTTCCACCTTAGTGGCCTGGAATCGGGGAAAGATGTTTTCAATGGAGCTTTGCGCACTTACATGGGGGGAGTCCAGTTAGCAGACCAGGAAAACAAGGGTAAATGAGGCCTAGTTCATCCGAGAATGGAAACGGTGTCATTGTGCCAAACACGCATGCTGCTGTTTGATGTGTAAAGCACAGAATCTTCACGCAGCTCTTTCTCATTCAGCCAGTGACCACGACTGTCCAGCTCTAAAACACACTCACTGCAATGGGTGGAATGAATGCAATCCGATCGCAGATTCTGAAAGCACTGTTCAGATCTGCCCTAAACTTTGCAACCCAATTCAAATTGTTTACATGTGCATTACATCTATTGAGAGAGAAAGTAGCTGCAATTCTGTCTTCTTGACAACTAAAATATCAGAAAATTCACATCGGAATATCAGAAAAGGCTTTGTATTTATACACTGCGTATGTGCACAGTTTTGGTGTGAAAATGATTAATGAAGCCGTCAGATTCAAAGGTTTATATGACTAATATTTTCCTTTTTAATACCTACACCCCCCATTTCAGTCTGATTGAAATTTGGTTCGGATCAAGCTCAACTGGATCATTAGAGGCATTTTACATGAAGATTTTTCAGTGGTCAGTTCCATTATTAACAGATTATTAGGGTGCATGTACTGTAAATGTTGCGCCATTTTTAAATCTGAATCTTTTTGCATTTCTTATTGTTACATTTGTACAATTCTTGCACGGAAAAACGGCATACAGATTTGGATCGTGATAAGACTGAGGAAATAGTGACAGAATTGTATTTCATAAATTTTTTGGTAAATTATTTCTTTATGTTTAAAGAAGGTAAATATATCTGAACCATAAAAACATACAATATAAAACTGCTACAATATGAATATTTTATTATTAAATGGAAAACCACACACTGCTAGATATAATGATAAACAATAGTATGCAAACTAATGTGCATGATAAATTAGAATATTGTCCAAATTTGAGAGAACTGCTTCTACATGCAATATAATGTTTTTATCTGTAAACATCAATATTTCACTTATTATACAGCTAAATTATACTTATTTACACCTTTTTAAAATCATTATTACAGATGTTTCATGAGACACCCCACATTGGAAACTCAACAGACAAATCCACATTAAAACACAAATCATAACTGCTTTTCATAACACATCTGAACAAAAAACACAGCACACATTCGTCTACAGTGGCATTATGAAATCAAAATATATTACATTAAAACCCCAAATCCAAACTATTAATAAACAAGCCTATTCCAAAGACAACATGAAACAAACCTTGCATTTCAGTCAACAGCAAAATACTTTTCGATTTTTCGTCTAAAGCTGACAATTCACTTATAAAAAGGAACATTTATGATTGATGCTTATGATAAATAAACGGCATGTGTCCACACATGAAGCGTCCTGTAGGTGGCGCTCTCTGTTTACCCGTAGGAAGGTGATTTGAAATCCTCGGGAACGTCGCTGTCCAGTTTGCAGATGACTTTGTAGATGGCTTTCTTCCAGGAGGGGTCCGAGTCTTTGGAGAGGGAAATGGCACTAAAGAACTCCTGAAGCGTGACTTCAGCGACCTCCAGGAACCTGTCTGGAACCTGACGGACATTTACAGCACACATCAATGACTGAAGCACTACATACAGCCATAACTAATAACCTGTTAGTAACATTAGTAACATAATTAAACCTGCTATAGTGAGCGGGGTGGTGCCGGACACGTTCGGTTTATTGTGGCCAAGAGACATTTAACCTTGAGATATTAACTCAACCCCTAGGATTATTTAAATATTAACATTTTATTTTGAAAGAAGAATATCATAAAGACAGTGAAACTTCATGATTATAACTATTATTGCACTTGTCTCCAAGACAGCATGGAATTAAAATAATTTGTTATTATCAATATTTGTTGAAGGAATAGCCTATATAAGAAAATGCATCATCCAATCCGTCTTTTAAACCCATTCACTGATGGTTTCTTATTTTTATTTAACATTTGTGATATTAGAACTAGTGTGACGATTGACGTGGCAATCATTCCTCATGTCGTCCCGCTTTGCCCATAATTATGTTTCTGCGTATCCATGTTTTGTTTAGACTTAAAATATTATAAATTTTTTGTAAATACTATAAATGCACCCAATCAGTGTTCAACAACGCTGTCTCATTCTTGTAGGTCTAAGTCAGTATGTTCGATAAGGAGCATCTAGTTTACGTATTCCAAAGTTATTAAAGTTGAGCGATTGCAACTCGACGTGGACTTGCCGTCTTGACTCGGACTTTGACTCGAGCTTGACATGCAAAGACGTGAGACGTACCTCTACTTGCAAAACAATGACTTGGCTCCCACCTACTCGCTAGCAACACTCCGAACACTCTCAGCCCAACAAACAACATACACATGCTCAACATTAACCATATCATTCTCTCTCAGGCACAACCTAAAATGCCTCTAGCAACCATCCAACACACACTAGTGCCTTGAAGCCACTAACCACACCGAGTAACCAACACAGAATGCCCCTGACACCCACCCCAAGCAGCATGCAAGGCACCCTACAACCACCACACAACCCCTAGCTACCAACAAAAATGCTTCAACACCCACCCAGAACACATTATTCTGACAAACCCCCGTATATCACGCATTAGCTATCAACTCATACATGCATAGCCCCCCACCCAAAAGGCCCTATCTACCCCACCTACTAATATCACTTACTAAAAACCACCTACAGGCCTTAGCAAATACACCAGAATGCCCTAGATTACCCACTTTAGAACAACCAATAGCAACAGCCACACAAACCCCAAACACATCTAGGCCCTAGTAACCACAATAACAAAGCCTTCAACCAGACCGCCTGAGCAACACAAACCATACAAACCACCCAACACAACCTCCATAGACATCTCACACCTAGAATGCCCTAGCAGACACCTATCTCAACCACCCAGGAACACACTACAACCATCGGTCTACCTGATGGCGAGTCTTTGGATTCCTCTGCGTGCTTAGTTTGGGGACCACTTAATTTCCCAGCGAGATCGGCGACGTGGATTGGCACCTACGTAACTCATACAAACTGAGCTGCGAGCTGGAGGATGACATCCTGATTCAATATGACCTGGCATTTAACCGAAATTAGTGCTCTAACTATTGCCTTCTTTGCATTATTGGCACGCTATTTTTCCTATTTAACACCCAGAAACACCTACTATAAAACCCCTTATTAACCACCCAGAATGCCCCTAAACATATACAAAAAAAAAAAAAAAAAAAAAAAAAAAAAAAAAAAATCAGAAACAAAAAAAAAGACCAACAACAACTACACAGAACACCGAGACTAGAAAACACCTTATAAACCACCAGGAAATCGGCATAACAAACAACAACCACAACATACCACACCTACAAGTCTACGCACAAAAAAAGTCGAATTTCGGAATTCCGGCCGTATGTAACCATACAAAATCCACATTCGAAAACAAAAACGTTGCAAATTTGAGGTGGGGCAGGAGGCACCGTTATCATTGGAGCAAAAATGCGACGACGATGTAAGGTCTGGCAGTGGAATGCTTTGTGAGCCTATCCAGTTTTAAAACACACTAGAGCGCGCTGTCTACGGGTGCATTCAAAACTATGGCGGAAAAGAACATCAATGGCTGCCTAAAGATAATCTTGTATACCATCAAAACTAAACCCAGACCAGTGGCTCACCTACCATGTCAAACAAAATAGTCATAGAAATGGGAGCGACGACAATTCGTATCCGGGGGGAACTCACGCAGGTGCGTGCCGCAAGAGACCGCTTGTAGAAAGCCATGGAAAATTATGTAAGTCTCAACTTTTAAAAAACAGGTCTCAAAACTTATGGGCGGTTGTGCCCCAGCCTAACGATTCTGGGGGAATGAAAAGTCTCCTTTTGAGGGGTTTTCGTTCGTTGTAATTAACGATACCTACGCATGATGCGGTTTTTTCTAATTGGTTTTAAGCAACTTAATTAATAATTTATAATAGGATGCACTTTTTTCAAGATAGTCGTGTTATGTTAGTAGCTTTAAAGAAACGTGCCTAATATTTTGTTCGATTTACTCTCTTGTGGCCTCAGGAGACAAGCCAAAACTTTTTTTCCCCTAACTGAAATTATGCCTTTTAAATTCGAATATAATTTGAATATTGATAATATTTAAGCAAAAATTTTCGAATTTAGTTTTTCAGCCATTTTGACAGCCCTAGAACACACTAACCTAGAGACCACCTACCAACACATAAGTAACCACCCAGAATGCCCTAGAAACCACCTAACAACCGCCCAGAACACACAAGCCTAGAAAACACCTTAGTAACCAGCTAGAATGACCTAGCAACCACCTAACAACCACCCAGAACACACTAGCCTAGAAAACACCTTAGTAACCACCTAGAATGCCCTAGCAACCACCTAACAACCACCCAGAACACACTAGCCTAGAAACCACCTACCAACACTTTAGTAACCACTCAGAATGCCCTAGCAACCACCTAACAACCACCTAGAACACACAAGCCTAGAAAACACCTTAGTAACCAGCTAGAATGCCCTAGCAACCACCTAACAACCACCCAGAACACACTAGAGACACAGAGCAACACCTTGTGTGATGGCAAGTTTGCCCGGTCAAGTCGTAATGGTCCCGTGTAGCAGCAGCTCAGCCTCAGTTGAGGTCAGGTCAGTTTTGGAATCTGTGCATTTCCCTCCAGCGGCTGATAGAGTACAACGATGTGAAGCATCACGCACACTTACTGCCCGAGTCAACACTGTCAGGCCCTTGATCTCGACGCAGCATCTTTAATGCTCTCGTTTTAAAGCGCAACGCTTCTTTGTTCACAGCGGCAATAAAGCAAATACAGTGTCAGAATCATTAAGAGAGCGCTGTGGATGGACGCTTTGATTTTTTGCAGCCTGTTACTTCGAACTTAACTGCTCGGAAAATGCATGAAAGGACCCGGTTCCCATCGAAGGAATTCAGGCAGCGCTTCACACCCTTTGAAGGACCCGGCTCGGGTGTGAGAGTGGATCTATCCGCTGGCATTATTTCCCCAAGAGTAGCTCCGCTCACTGTTGACACGTTTGTTTCTCGTGCATCTCCAGACACAAAAGCGGGCCCTGGGAAAGGAATGTCTTGGTGCTGAGGTAAAGACAACTGTCTCCGCTCGTTCCCATCGGCCGGCCAGTCACTCTTGGGATTTCTGGCTTCTTTCGCATCAGTAGCAATCCAAATGGCAGTCAGGCGTGGCCTGGTCGTAATCTCAAGTTGTTTTAGCAGATGCTGCAGCTTCCTCTTCCCACAGTTTGATGCAGCAGAGCTCTGGGATAATGGAGATCTACAGCCAGGCAGCTACAGGTGCTGGTTTATGCTAGATTACCAGCTAAAATTCATCATAATGTGAAGCTGGTTGAGAAGCCTTGTTGGGATCACCAACACACCAGCATGCCATGCTGCAGATCAGCATTCCTGACTGTTGCATGTTCATTTAAGCAACCAGGTCCAGTGCGAGTTCATCTCAATTGACAGCATTTATGGTTAATGTTGATTACTACACTGGATTAATTTAGACTCATGCATACTTTTTTTAAAAAGCAAAAATCTATTTACAGTGAGGTACTAACAATTAAAGTAAAAGAGGCAAATATGTAAACATCAATATCCAGCTTATTTTTCCTGTAACAACCATTTGTAAATTGTATGGGCCTGGCTTCCGGTGTCATCCGCTTCCAGCTATATTGACCTGTACAGCTTGTTTTGCTGCTTTATATTGCAAACTGGTTTGTCTTGCCATATTATTGTAATGTATTATCTTAATTATGAACACACTGGTTTGTTGTGCAAACAGTTTTACCGTTTACAGTGCGTTGTTATTTTCCTCATTACTTCCCTACAGCAGCTAATGAACCAGAAGTCTCGCACATTCACAGAAAACGGCAATAGTATAGCACAAATGCACAAGTAAATAGAGTTTTTTTAGGGGAAAAAAATAATTTACTAACATTTCTGTAAAGTTATATCCATTTTTAACTACTATACTATGCTGTAAACCCTGAAATCACCATGAAATGAGTATGTTGAACAGCTTTAAGCGCATTTTTAACAGATAATTTAATTAATTAAAATAATATGCTTTTTTAAAACCTTAACTCAGTGTTACTTGTAACCTCAGTTTTTGCTTTTTTTATAAAGAAATAATCAACATTATATCACAAATGCTTTACTAGTACCAGAATATTCCATTAATTCAGCTAATTTGCTCACGCCAAGACTGTAATTCTCTCAGCTGTTTAACACACCTAACACCATTCCACAGAAAGTCAAGGCAGTACATGCAGATTTTGACTGGGCCTGCCTACTTAGTTCTAGCAAACATGAATTATTATATTATATATATATGACATGAACTATTGGCTCTGCTATATGGCGACTCATGTGGAGGTGTAAGTACCTGGAAGTCGTTGGCTTTGTTGTAGTGCATGTTGAGTGCGCGGAAGAGCTCGGACTCTCTGGTGACGGATACATCTTTCACATCATTCACGCCGTCGATGATGGCCTGACGAGCGAACTTCTCCATCTGGATGTAGAAGAACTCTCTGAAGTTACTGAACCACTTGATCAGCTGTGACGTGATGCAGCGATTGAACTGAAAACAGGGAAATATGAGAAAATGCACGAGTCAAAAGAGGAAAAAGAATAACAAAAACACCATCCATATGTTGAGTCATACAGTCAAACCAAAAATTATTCAGACAGCAGATATAATTGTTCATATTTGTTTACTAGTGCGTGCAGGACACTATAGTTCATTTATGTAATTGAGATAGCAAAATAAAGTAAACTGTGACATATTAATCACAAAAATTCTTCATACACTGGACTACCAGTCAAATTTGAGACCAAAAATGATTCACACTTTGACCTGACCATGTTTTTCTTTAATTGCTAATGCAAGCTTTTTTTACACCACAGACTGAACAAAACGAAGCATTGCTTGGTAATTGGTTGAGCTAAATTGCTATTATCTAATTGTGTACTTAAATTTAACAGCTGAATTCATTACATACCTTTCTATCAAAGTTATCTGACATTATCAAGATGAATTTGTTCAACTCTGAGTTCTTGTCGTATTGTATTACCATTTTCTAAACTATAGCCAATAAACTGTGATATAATGTGAGGAAGGTGTCTGAATAAATTTTAGTTTGACTGTGGGTTGAAGCTCATAACTGAGTAATTAATCTTTGGTGCAGAGATAATGCAGAACACCAGCAACAACCTAGTGGTGCTAAAAAAGTAAACGTTTAGATTTTTCTTGTTCTTATTCTGGCAATGACGGTGCAAAGCATTTGCTTTCTAGACTATTTTCAGCAACACATGTCTGTTTAATCAGCTGTAGTCTTTCCCAGCCGATGTCTTGCACTTAGAATCACATCTATCCAAACAGCAGACGAGACTCTGTCTTCACATTAGCCCTGTTATTATAACTGCTCATCCGATAACACAGGGGGGAAAAGAGCTAAAACCTGCCCAAGGGCTCAAAGACGCTTCTTCACGCGGCGTGTGAGAAACAGCAGAGCGCGAGACGTCCTTCTGAGTGACTTCGGCTGACGGGAATGGAATCGGACACTGGGATTATCCCAGGCTTTGTCTGCGGTGACTTCCCACCGAAGGGTCGGCCGTGACTCTCCTCACAGATCTCAGGGGCCACACAGGAGACCAGTGTCCACAGACTGCCTCGTGTGTCTTCTCCAGTCATCTTGATTTGCTGGGAGATTTTTTTCTGCTTTATTTGTGTATCATTTGCTTCCTTAAATGTGATGTATCATGCACTGTTGTGCACTAGGGGCATACAGCGGTGGCCAACATTATTAGAGCACCAGTATTTCCACCAGCTAAAACATGGTTTTAAGTCACTTATTTCTCTCTTTTGCTGTAGTGTGTCAGAAGGAAATATCAGTTTACATTTCCGAACATTCATTTAGCCATTAATTGTAATAATGCAGTGAGATATATGTTAGTGCTGCACACAGAGATCTGATCTGATCATCATCAGTCTGTCTGGAGTGACATGAAGAAACAGAACGAACTGAGACAGACTCAGTAAAAACAGAATTTACAGTATAATGCAGGATTTCATGTAATGTGCAAAAAAGAAATGCACTTGTAATGTGCATGTTGTGCACGTCTCAGCTTGCTCTACTGCACATATTAAAGCACATGTGATGCTCGTCTGCGTCTCACTATAGTAGGCACATCACTTCATCATCATCATCACATCACTAGCTCTTCAAATCATTTCATTTGACAACCATTGTCGATTCACCAGAACTCTTCACGGCAACCCGCAAATAAATGTTCGGTTTAAACTTGAAACGATGACAAATATTACAAGTGTACAGTATCTGTACTCTCTCAAGTACCGTGGCTTTTCATATTGTAAATACAATATCTATCGAGGCATTTCACAAGACGCATTTTTCATTCTTCAAAATGATTTTACATTTGTTTAAATTAATGTGATAGTTGCCATTTCCTTACCCTTTTCTCTAGCAATTTCGAGTTAACACTTCAGTGTTTCCATCTTCTTTTGTCAGGTAATATAATAACTATGACAATTATTAAAGTTTTATTAGGAATAATCCACGGTTCCTTTCCACATTTTAATTGTCATAGTAAATATTTAAGAATTTTAATTTTGACTACTTTTTTAATCACCAATTTTTTATACCTACCAATAAGATAATAATTTTTAAAAGCGTTTTAGGGGTCTCATACATCATGAAACATGTTAATAAATGATGTCATTGTTAAAGTTGTTAAATTCATTAATTAACATACGTGTTTGGGGGCTGCGGGACTAGTAAAATTAAACTAAATGTGCATTCATTTACTCATAGAGCCTTACTATCATCCCACCCACGCTCATTCATTTACGCAGTGATTCATTGACATTTTACAGATTTTAACTGCATTTTAATTAATTACATATAAAAGTCTAGTAGTTTTAACTGTGCTTCATGTACACTTAAAAAAGACAGTTTTCTAGAAAAAAAGGCTTCACCAGTAATTCACGTTCAGACTTATAAGTTTTCTCAAGCTCAGTAATTCAGCCACAACCACACGTTGAGTTTCCTCACACCAGATTATCGCTAGTATAGTGATATTTACTGTCTAACCTAATTTACTAGTAACTTAAAAATGAAAACTAAAATTCTTCGATTATGTGCAATGTATTGCAAGACACACAGAAACTGAGTGAACCATAATACTATATAATATATAATGTAGCGCTTAAGGCTTTGGCTTAGGGTTAGTAATTATAAAATATTAATGGTACTTAGCAAGTGCATATTTAAGATATGTGAGCCTGGAGCACAAAAGCAGTGTTAAGTCGCTGGGGGATATTTGTAGCAATAGCCAACAATACATTGTATGGGTCACAATTATACATTTCTCTTTTATGCCAAAATCATTAGATATTTAAGTAAAATCATGTTCCATGAAGATATTTAGTAAATGTCCTACCGTAAATATATCAAAACTTAATGTTTGATTAGTAATATGCATTGCTAAGAACTTCATTTGAACAACTTTAAAGATGATTTTCTCAATATTTAGATTTTTTTGCACCCCATTCCCGATTGTTCAAATATTGTGATCTCACCAAATATTGTCCTATCTCGACCAAACCATACATCAATGGAAAGCTTATTATTCAGCGTTTCAGGATTACATACATCGCATGTCGAAAATGGACCCTATACGTGTTTTGTGGTCCAGGGTCACATATATGGATGATAGTTTATGAAATCTGCCATTTAAAAACACATATTTCTGAATCACTAATCTAATACTGGAGAGATGCCTCAGTGTCTGTGCTGGTCATGGCACTAGTACTTGAAAGTTAATGTATTACAACAAAAAAAAAGATTAAAACTTTTGTTGTTGTTGTTGTTTTAGCCAGTGTTTCCTAACACTGTCCGAACTGACTCTACATATTCCGTCAGGGACTGCATAAATCACACCAAGCGCTCATTGTACCAGATTTTCGCTGTTGTGCGACTCATCACACACTTGGTCCCAGGAACTGGTTCCACACTCACATGAGCGTTGTGTTTTGTAGGCCGCATATCGCGGCCAGCGCTCTGCTATTGGTGTGCTAAAGCGTGCGAGCTGCAGGGTAACGCTGAAATAGAGGAGGTTTGTGCTCCGCTCCGACCGCCTCCGGCGGCTCCTCTTTTGGTCTCCTTTTTGTCTGACTTAGAAAACTCTCTTTACTTGGTCAAAGTTACACCACATTCAGGACAGTGCACCCCAACATTCGGAACTATTTGCTCAAGCCCGAATAGTGACCCTGAGCACGAACCAGTCATAAGGGTCAATTTTTCCAAAATTGAGATGATGCTCACCTGATGTATATGGTTTGTTAGGATAGGCCAATATTTGGCTGAGATACAACTATTTGAAAATCTTGAATATGAGGGTGCAAAAAAATCTAAATAGTGAGAAAATCACTTACAGTTGTTCAAATGAAGTTCTTAGCAAAGCATATTAATAATCAAAAATTAAGTTAATATATTTAAAGTAGGAAATTTAAAAAATATCTTTATGGAACATGACCTTTACTTATATCCGTGTGATTTTTGGCATAAAGAAATCGATAATTTTGCACCCAGTAAATGTTCTTAATTAGAGCATACCTGATTAACTGTGTAAACTTATCTTATTATTGTTCTTAATTATTTCAATATTATTTAATCCTAATAGATCATTAATCATGACTCCTTAATCGTACTGTTTATAGGATAAAAGAATATTTGTGAATAATAATAAATAAGAAAATGTATATTTAAAAATATTAATATTATTGAAGCATAACAAATAGTAACTGAATAATAAAATTAGACTATTTTGTTGTTTACAAATATCTTTATCCTAATATCACAACTTAAAAAGATTTTTGGTTTGACTCCATTGTAACTTATTATTAGGATAAAAAAATATTTGTGAATAATAATGAAAAGAAATATTTAAAAATTATTAATATTATTTAAGCATAATACATCAAATTAGAATATTTATCATATTAAAATATTTGTTTTGCTCTAAAGATCACTTTCGATCACGATGGATTGTTCAGTGTTGGCAGAAATACACGAGTTATAAAAGTATCTCAAATAAACAGGCCTATAATTGACCTACCTGTGTATGAAAGATCAGAATTAGCATTAACAGAGGCATTAATCTGGTACCTTGACATCAGGGAAAAAGTTCTTGAGCAGATTCGAGCTGGGGTAGCGTGTGTAGAAGAACATCAGCTTGGCTTTCTTCAGATGGTTTGGGGTCAGACCTTCCTGGATGTGAGGAGAGTTAAGGCCTCAAAAACCTCACCGTACACGCGTCTCTTTGAAGATCTGGCAAACATGACACAGCGATCAAAGCCGGCTTAGCTTTCATGTATAACTCACAGAGCTCAATTCACCTGCATTTTTAACAAGCATTAGCACGTCCCCAGACAAATAAGCATCATGTCCTATTCATCGGTCCAAATGAACAGAGAGTCGATTAAGACACGACAGCATGTGCTAACTAGAAAAAGAGCCCAACAAATTAGATTAAGGACTTCAGTTAGTTTGCTCCATATATCTGTCCGTAGCTGCGAAACACAGAGATGAAATTTTCTCGGCGAGGATCAGCTTACACCCTTTATTTCCGAAGAGACGAGTTTCTATCTTAAAACAGAGCCACAGTTTGCGAGTTCACAAGCAAATGATGCAAGCTTCTCCACATTGATTGCATCTATGCAGTGTTGCTTCTTAATGAAGCACAGACCGCTGCTATCGTTTTGAATTAGACAATCGCTGATCTGCCTCAAAAAATCATTTTATATAAATCTAATGATGTTTAAAAGCCAAGCTTTCTCATATCGTCACATATGTATACGACACTCTGAGCATTGATGATGGTGTATAATGACGGCTGAGAGCTTGCTGTTCACAAACAACCAAAAGTGACCTCTCTCATCCACTCCAATCGCATCGAGAGTGCAGAAACATATCCCGCACCTTTTCAAGTCTGAGCGGGGGAAAATCAGAGAATTTCCAGAAGAGAAACTGTTGCTTTTTCTGCCTTTGAAAATTGGCTTTTGTTCCTAACAATTCTTATCAAAGCCTTGTATTCCTTTTTATTTGTCTTTTCCTGGACTTAAAGTCATTACCGAGCCCAGATTAAAGAAGATGCTACAATTTTCTTTGGGGTTACCGAGATCAAAGCAAAAATTCTCCTTGAAGTCTGCGTGAGTGGAACTGCTCACCGCTGCACTCAACTCAACGATTGTTCGCCGAGCTGGAGAGCTGGTGGTTTGTTCAGCAATATCTCAATGTTAACTACTATATATTAAATAAAAGCAGTCAACTAAACAAAGAGGGGGATTTTTCAAAAGCAGCTGAAGCTAAACAAAGAACATAATCCATAGATAAAAACGCCTTCCTGTGCATTCGCATGCAAAAAATCTTTACGATACTGTAGCTACAGAAGAGAAAAATCACTAAATGAAGATTAAATAGAGACGTTTCTCCTCGTGTTTCTGATGAAAAGGGATCTCGACAGTGTTCTGCACTTTGAAACATTTCTCAAACACTTCTCATCCCTCGATCAAATGATCAGAGCTGCTCTCCACTCGTTTATAACTCTATAATCACTCTGTATGACAACTCTGACAACATTAGTGAACTAAACGAGTTAACGTGAACCATCGGTCAACTTTAGAATACTTCTACGGCATTTATTCATCTTAATTTTGTCATTTACTTTTATGTTTTCAAATGAGACGCTGGATGCGTTAACGCACTGTGAACTAACACAAACAAACAATCAATGCATGCATTTCTATTTGCTTGCATTAACCGATATTAATAAATCCTTTAAAAATTGTTTGTTCATTGTTAGTTAATGCATTAGGTGTTCGCATTTTTATTTTTACTAATGCATTTCAGAATAAATACCTGAGGGGAAAAAACATACTGAGATATGAAAGAGCCACCTCTGAGCAATACAATTTTCCTCTTCAACTTAGTTGAATTGTTTTTGATCTTTTTTGTGGTGTTTTGGTATTAAAGGGGCAGTTCACCCTAATACAGTATATGACTTTCTTTCTTCTGAGCCACACCAAAGAGATGATATTTATTAAGATGGTATTACGATATTCTAAGATATTACTTCCACAGACTAAAAACACTGAAACATTTCTCGTAATAGCAGCTTCAATGTTCCTCAGAAGGAAAAAGGGTCACCATCTCTTCTCCACTATTAAACTAGCTTCTAACGATGAGACTTTACCCTCAATAACTGCTTATGATCGTTAGTAAGAGTATTTTTTATCTGAGGTGCCCTTAAGGGATCTAAATCGGTCCGCAGAATAAGGCATTAATATGTGCTTTATACCAAGTGCAATAACACCAATATGTGTGGTCCCTGAGCAAAAACCATCATAGGTGTCTTGTTTTTATTTATTTTTTTTTTTTTAGATTTATACAACATCTGAAAGCTGAATAAATAAGCTTTCCACTGATGTATGGTTTGTTAAGATCAGACAATATTTTGGCTGAGATACAACTATTTGAAAATCTGAATCTGAGGGTGCAAAAAAATCTAATATTGAGAAAATCATCTTTAAAGTTGTCCAAAATGAAATTCTTATCAATGCATATTACTAATCAAACATTAGTTTTGATATATTTACGGTAGGAAATTTACCAAATATTTTCATGGAACATGATCTTTACTTATATCCTAATGATTTTGGGCAGGAAAGAACAGTATAATTGTGCCTACAATGGAATTGTTTGCTAGTGCACAAATAAGACACCCCAGCGCCTTAACAACTGCGTTTGTGCTCACCGGTCACAATGCATTTCTAATAAGCAGCTAGTTAATAAGAGAAATTGACCATTAAATAAAGTCCTACAGGTTTGGAACCACATGAGTAAATTATAACACCATGATCATTTTTGGATGCAATATCTCTTTAAAGTGCTAGAGACAGAGCGTTCAAGGATATACCGAGCGACATGAAGGAGCTCCTCTCAGCCATGCTCTGCAGATCTCCACGCTCCATCTTGATGTGAGGAAGGCAGAGCGCATCCACCGACACCAGTCCAGTCTGGTGCTGACCCAGATGCCCCGAGCTCAGCTTGGACCTCATGGCCAGGCTTTCCCACGGACGCTCCACTGAGTCCGGCGAGGACCTCTCCAGACAGAAGGTGGAGTGAGGGCCGTACTTCAGCAGGTGCTCCAGGATCTGGCTGTCGTGTAGAGGAGCGTTGTAGCCCATCTGGAAAGGCGTCTGGTGCAGCGGGAAAGGTCTCTTCACAGCCTGGCTCAGAGAAGGTTTACGGACCACTAGGGACAAGGCTTCGGTCTGGTGCTCCGGGCCGTGGCTCTCAGAGCAATGCCTGCTATTGACGTTTTCCTCAGAATCCGACAGATCTGAAGGGGAGTCCTCTGGGATCCGCTTCTCGGTTTCTGAGCAGTCCGGACTGTGGCATGGGGATGACTGGTTCAGAAGAGTCGTGGAGAGCTTCTTGAAGACCGTATCGATGCTTTCGCTCACAGTCCTGGTCAGCTCGCATTTGAGAGTCTCTTTGAGGTTCTTCATCGCCCTGTCGGAGCCGAAACCACCGGGTTCCACTTTGACTCGGTCTTTATGTCCACCATCTAGCCTCAGACTCGAGTGCTCTGACCTCGCATCTTCCCGTTCCTCGCTCTCCGAGTAATTCTGGTCGTGCACGTGCGAGATCTTCTCCTGGAGCTGATGCAGGAGACGCTGCATGCTTTGGAGCTGCTCCTTGAGTTTGTGGCACTCCTCGTCTTTGCTGGTCTTTGGTTCCTGGTGCTGGGGGAGCCTCTGCTTGCGTTTGTTCTCCTTCAGGAGGTCTCTTCTACAGCGGACGGCTTCGCACTCGCTCTCCGCTTCTCCGTCGGCGTTGGGCGAAGCAGCCATGCCTCGTATGATGTTCTCCACCCGGGCGCGTTTGGCTTGGAGGTGCTCGCTCACAGACAGATCCTCGTCTTTGAAGGACAGGCAGCTCTGCTCCTCTCGAGCAAAATCATCGGCGCTGTTGGACTCGGGATCGAAGCCGCTGGCGTTTGAGGAGGGCAGGTAAAGGAGGCTGTTGTCCAGTGAGGTCAGTTTATTGTGAATGGTTTTCCGCAGGAGGTGAGATATGATGGAGCCGCTGTGGTAGGATGCCAGAGGCTCGTCAAACGCGCTTCTGCGGAAACAAGGGAGCAAGTGCTCGGCTTTGCTGCCGTCCATGCTGTGTTCAGGCGGGCTCAGGTTCATGGTGTTCGCAGGCTGCAGTTGCTGGACTTTCCAGACACAATATGCCTCAGAAGTGCGTGATCGTAATACTACTTGTAAAAAAAAAAAATCATATATATAAATAATAATTTAAGCATACAATAATAATCATTAAGCCCGAGCATATGTCGGCTCCTACATTACTAAACAGTATTACGCTCTTAACCGAATAAATGGTCAATACTTTTTAAAAAATATTAAAGAAAAAGTAAATCTGAAAGAAAATACATTACAATATCATTGCATTTACGATTACTTCTTCTTAAGCAGATGTAGTCCTACATTATTAAAACTGTAGTACACCGTATCATAACATAACGCAAGATCAATGGTGCACAAGCAAATGTCATATTCAAACATATATTCATATTCATTCAGTGTTTTGTTTATTAAAATAATCCTGTTTAACATGTTATGATTTCTCTACAAACAGAGAAATTATATAAAAGATTTCAAAAGAAAAACAAGTAACGAAAATACAGAACAAAAAAAAGCAAAAAAAAACTATATATATATTTAAAGAAACACGAAACACGTTTCATTCGTTTTCAGTTTCACCTTCTTGTGATATTAATACACTTGTTTTCTAATGCTCTCTGTATATTAATCTGAATATATATATATATCTATATGCTTTCGCACTCTCTTCATACTTTTAACGTGAATGTTCAATGTAAAAATGAATATGAAACATACTTACATATTTGAGTACGTGTCTTCTGTCTGTCGTTTCATATGTTTATGCTTTTCATATTAGTATAATAATGAAGAATGACACAAAGATATTTTCCCCAAAGAGAGCTGAGACAGTAAGAGCGTCAGATTGATGAGAGGCACTCAGCAGGTGATGAGAGCTCAGCTTACCTGTTGCTCTGGAGACGCTTGACTGACAGTGTGTGCTCGGCGCGCGCTCTCCTCTCGCTGCAGGCAGGTGGGCGTGGCTGAGCCGCCCTCAATCAACACACCAGCCAATCAGAAACGGCACACAACTGTCCATCAATAACTAAAAAGAGTGCCTCCTGGTTTTAAAGTCGTTTCGTGAATTTTACTTTGAACCTTTCGCTTTTGGAGAATTTCTTATACAGAAAAGAAGATTTGGCATATCTATATCATATTTCACAAAGTCTAAATAAGTTTGTTCTGTTTATTATGTATTGCTTGTAATGTAATGCTTTGATTTGGTTGGTTTGTATGTTTCCTGCTCCTCATTTAAAAAAAAGAACCACAAAGAATAACATATCTCTATAAAAAGAAAAAATAAGTAGCCTAGTAGTTTTCAGATGAGTGTGTGTGTGTGTGTGTGTGTGTTGTGAGAGAGACAGTGGGTGTGTGGTGTGTGTGTGTGAGGAGAGAGTGTGTGTGTGTGTGTATGAGAGAGAGTGTGTGTGTGTGTGTGTGTGTGTGTGTGTGTGTGTGTGTGTGTGTGTGTGTGTGTGTGTGTGTGTGAGTGAGAGTGTGTGTGTCTGTGTGTGTGAGAGCGTGTGTGTGTGAGAGAGAGAGACAGAGAGTGTGTGTGTGTGATTGTGTGTGTGAGAGAGGTGTGTGTGTGTTCATGTGTGTGTGTCTGTGAGAGGAGCGTGTGTGTGTGTGAGTGAGAGTGTGTGTGAGAGAGTGTGTGGGTGCTGTTGTGCGTGTGAGAGAGTTGAGTGTGTGTGTGTGTGTGGGTGTGAGAGATTGTGTGGTGTGTCCTGTGTGTGGTGGTGGTGTGGTCGGTGAGGGTGTGTCTGGACAGTGAGTGTTTGTGAGTGAGCTGTGTGGTGTGGGTGTGTGTGTGTGTGTTTGTGTTGGGGTGTGTGTGTGTGTGTGGGGTGTGTGAGTGAGAGAGAGTGTGTGTGTGTCTGTCTGTGTGTGTGTGTGGTGTGTGTTTCTGTGTGTGTGTGTGTGTGTGGGTGTCTGTGTGTGTGTGTCTGTGTGTGAGTGAGGGAGAGTGTGTGTGGTGTGGGTGTGTGTGGGTGTGTGTGTGTGTGGTTTGTGTGTGTGTGTGTTTGGGTCTGTGTGTGTGTGTGTGTGTGAGAGAGTGAGTGTGTGTGTTTGTGTGTTTTTGTGTGTGTGTGTGAGTGTGTGTGAGGAGTGTGTGTGTGTGTGTGTGTGGGGAGAGAGAGTGTGTGTGTGTGTGAAAGAGAGAGTGTGTGTGTGTGAGAGTGAGTGAGTGTGTCTGTGAGTGAGTTAGTGTGTGAGTGAGTTGTCTGTGTGTGTGTGTGTGTGTGTGTGTGAGAGAGAGAGTGGTGTGGGTGTGTGTGTGTGTGTGAGTAAGTGAATGAGTGTGAGTGAGTGAGTGTGTGTATGTGTGTGTGTTTGTGAGTGTGTGTTTGTGTGTGTGTGGGTGTGAGAGAGAGTGTGTGTGGGTGTGTGTGTGTGTGTGTTGTCTGTGAGTGTGTGTGTGTGTGAGTGAGGTTGTGTGTGTGTGTGTGTGTGTTTTGTGTGTTTTGTGTGTGTGTGTGTGGTGTGTGTGATGTGTGTGTGTGTGTGAGGGAGTGAGTGTGTGTCTGGTGTGTGTGTCTGGTGCAGTGAGGGTGTTGTGTCTGTGGGTGTGTGTTTGTGTGTGTGTCTGTGTGTGTGTGTGGTGTGTGTTTCTGTGTGTGTGTGTGTATGTGTGCGTGAGTGTGTGTGTGAGAGTGTGTGTGTGGTGTGTGTGTGTGGTGGGTGTGTGTGTGTGTGGTGTGTGTGATCTCGGTGTATGTGTGTGTGTTGTGTGTGTGTGTGTCTGTGTGTGTGTGGTGTGTGTGTGTGGTGTGTGTGTGAGTGTGTGTGTGAGGGTGTGTGTGAGGTCTGGTGTGTGTGTGTGTGTGTTGTGTGGTGTGTGTCTGTCTGTGTGTGTGTGTGTGTTCACCTCTGTCTGAGTGCGTGTGTGTGTGTGTGAGTGTGTGTGTATGTGTGGGTGTGTGTGTGTGTGTGCGTGAGTGTCTGTGTGTGTGGTGTGTGTGTGTGTGTTCACTACTCACTGCTTTGTGTGTGTGTGTGTGTGTGTTGAGTGTGTGTGTGAGTGTGTGTGTGTGTGTGTGTGGTCGTGTGTGTCGGGATTGTGTGTTGCTGTGTGTGGTTCTGTGATGTGTGTGTGAGTGGTCGTGTTGTGTGTGTGTGTGTGTGTGTGTCTGGAGTGGTGTGTGTGTGTGTGTTGTGTGTGTGTATGGTGTGTGTGGTGTCTGTGTGTGTGTGTGTGTGTGTGTGTGTGTGTGTGTGTTTTGGAGTGTGAGAGTGTGTGTGTGGGAGTGAGAGTGTGTGTGTGTTGTGTGTGTGGTGTGTGTGAGGATTGTGTGTGTGTACATGTTTTTCTATACTGGTGGGTACTTAAACCTGAATACACACAGACTCCTGGGGACTCGTGTCACGGTGGGGACCCAAATTGAGGTCCCCACAGGTAAACAAACTAATAAATCACACAGAATAAAGTTTTTTGAAAATATAAAAATGCAGAAAGTCTCCTGTGAGGGGTAGGTTTAGGGGTAGGGTTGGTGTAGGGCAAAAGAATATACGGTCTGTACAGTATAAAAACATTACGCCTATGGAATGTCCCCATAAGGATAGCTGCAGACAGTTCTTGGGTGTGTGGGTGTGTGAGTGTGTGTGTGTGTGTGTGTGTGTGTCGTGTGTGTGTATGTGTGAGTGTGTGTGTGAGCAAAATAATGTCTGTGGTTAAATTTTCTTAAAGCTAGATGTAAGATTTGTGTTCTAAATTACAATATAAATATAAATTACATACAGTCATAGGACAGTATTTATGAAGATGCGTTACACATATGGTACAATGAAAGTCATAAATTATAGCGCATTACAATATTTTATTATTGGCATTTTATTCTGTATAGGAAATTGCATTATTACTAAAAAGAAATTAGAAATGATAAATAGTATAGGCCTAAAACATACAGTGTGCTTAGTACACAAAAGTATCTAGTGCACATGTAGTATTATGAAATGTAGACTGTGTTTTAATGAATTACAGTCGACTTATATTGATTCATATGTATATTCGTTTTGAATTCTATGCACGGGGGTTAGCTTCATAGCATTTAATGCAGCACTATTGCACAAAGAACTTGCAGAAATAATCCAGTCATCAGTCAGATTTAATTTAGTATATTAGGAATATTGTTGGATCCACTTATGGATCGCGTTCGGATAAAAGCGTCGGCTAAATGTAAATGAGTACAGTTTTTTAATATATATACAAAATCAAATATATCAAAATTTGGTATATACTGATTTTACTCATTATATATAGGCCAATGGAGAATTATTTATCCAGTGAAAAAAAAATTAAATTATTATTTGAATAATTTGTAACTATTTGTACGTGTTATGGACGTGTGATTTTCTTATTGCCTTTCCTATTTTTTTTTTGTCCTTGTTTATTATTATAATTATTTTGATGCGATTTGTGTTATTGCACTTGTATGTTGCTTTTTCTGAAGATGGCAATTCAAACGAAAAAAAGAGTGAAACCAGTGGGAACTCAATGGTACATTCCATTCACCCCTCTCTGGTTCATTATGGTATGCTCCGCTCGGTTTCCGGTTGGCGGCGGCGCTGTTTCCGGTGCTGTGCTGTGAGAGTTGCAGTGTGTGCGGTCCACCAAGACGACATGTTATCCCGTTCCCGCGGTCTCTCCCGGAGCCTCGGCCGCTCGATCAGCGCCCTGCGGCAGGTAACGTGTGTGTGTGCCCGGTGTGTGTGCCGCGGAGTGTCCAGGAGACCGTTACCCGGCAGCGGAATGGCGCGGAGCGGTAGGCCGCGGGCCCAAGGGCAGCAGGACACTCCGAGACAGACCGTGTTTACATCACATTAATCACATCTACACCAGCCTCTCGTTATGATGAGCCTTAAACACACGCTGTACACGAGTGAGGGCTGCTGTCGAGAATAGCAGAGAATAACAACAGGCCTGAAGCACTGCTAGTACTCGTGTTGGCTGTCATCGCGATTAATCGCATCCACAATACAAGCTGTTGTTTACCTGATAATAACAGGCTGCTGATATTCATACATGCTCTCTGCTGATTCTCTGCATCACCTTCACTGTTTGCATTACCATCAGTATTTTTAATATCTGCCAGCGCAGTTAATGTGCCGTCATTTCTAGCGGTGTTAATCGCCACTGGTTCACGATTCGATATCGCGATGCGTCACGATTATATCCAATTTAGTTTGTGCGTTTTTATTAAATTATATAAGCAGGCTGCTTTTAAAAATAATGACAGATTACAAATAAATCAAAACCGTTGTTAAGAACATAACCAAATAAATATAGCGTAATAATATTAACGTAATAAAGGGGGGAAAGACTATTAGAAGTGATAAGCAAAAAGGACTTTTATTATCTTGTGAGTGCGTTCAGTATCCGAACGTTTACACACAATCTTCTGAGATCTCTGGCTATAGCTGAAAATATACTGTAGGTCATTTTCATAATATATCAGTCATTCATTTTTTTCTCAGTATTTGTTTAAAATGTGTTTAATTTCATCTTATTTGCAATAATTTAATTGAACTGTATTTTTATATATCTGTAATAAATCGCCACTAGTCTATAGAAAATACATTTATGTAGATGAGAACTAAGACTGAACCACAGCTATAATTGACCAGACTTTTTTAAGAATACTGAAGGGTAATACAGTTATCTGCGGCGTTTAGTAGTTGTCGAAGTCCTCCCAGCTGCCCCATTGGTCTTCCTAACGTCCCGTTGACCTGTAGACCCTCTCGGACTGGGACATAGATGATCACGTGACGCACATGCAGCTGTACATGCCTTCAGCACGGGCCTGTGTGTCTGTCAGATGCAGCATGTAGCTGTGCTTGTGGGCTAAAGCTTTGCCTTCATGTTGGTCTGCACTGCTACAGAGTGTGAGTGATCAGTAGTTAGCGGCAGCAGGACAGCTGGTGTATGTTAAACTATAACATGTTAAGATCCTTCCTCTTAGTTCGTCATATTCCTAATGTCCTTGCTTCAAATTCATTAGTTGTTAAAAAGAAAAAAAAGCTAACTATATATATATATAATATATATAATATATATATATAATTGAATGGATGTTTTATATTTTGGCAATAAAATATCTTTTTAATTATGATATCTTATTTAATAGTTTTAAGATTGTATGAATATTTTAATTATCATTTTCAGATAAACCTATCACTTTATGTAAGCAAAGGTCTATCTCTTCTTACTTTAGAATTACATATTGTACTTTTGTTTACGTGTGTGTGTGAGAGTGATGTTTGTTGAGAGTGTTGGTGCGCTGAGTGAGAGTGTGTGTGTGAGAGTGCGTGTGCGAGTGAGAGTGCGTGTGCGAGTGAGAGTGCGTGTGCGAGTGAGAGTGCGTGTGCGAGTGAGAGTGCGTGTGCGAGTGAGTGCGTGTGAGAGTGTGTGTGTGCTTTTGCGCGGGATGGTGTGCGTGAAGTGCGTGCGGAGAGTGAGAGTGTGTGTGTGTTTGTGAGAGAGTGCGTGTTTGAGTGAGTGAGAGTGCGTGTGTGAGAGTGAGTGCGTGAGTGAGTGAGTGTGAGAGAGTGCTTGTGTGAGAGTTCGTGTGGTGAGAGGCGTGTTTGAGTGAGTGAGAGTGGCGTGTGTGAGTGAGTGAGAGGCGTGTGTTAGTAGTGAAGTGCGTGTGTGAGAGTGAGTGTGTGGTAGAGGCGTGTGTGTGTGTGTGAGTGTGTGAGTGATTGTGAAAGTGAGAGTGCGTGTGTGTGTGTGTGTGTGTGAGAGAGTGCTTTGTTGAGAGTGCGTGTGTGTGTAGTGCGTGTGTGTGTGAGAGTGCGTGTGGTGTGTTGGATGTGTGTGAGAGTGCTTGGTGTGTGTGGAGAGAGTGCGTTGTGTTTGTGAGAGTGCGTGTGCCTGTTGCGAGTGCGTGTTGCCTGTGTTGGCGTGTGTGTGTGCTGTGAGTGAGAGTGCGTGTGTGTGTGGGGATAGTGCGTGTGTGTGTGTGTGTGTGAGAGAGTGCGTGTGTGTGAGAGAGTGCGTGTGTGTGTGTGTGCGAGTGAGAGTGCGTGTGCCTGTGTGAGTGCGTGTGCCTGTGTGTGTGCGTGTGCCTTTGTGTTTGTCGGGTGAGTGTTTGTGTGCGGGAGAGTGTTTGTGCGCGTGCGAGTGGTGTTTGTGTGTGTGTGTTGAGTTCGTGGGTGTTGTGCGTGAGGTGTGTGTGCGGTGTGTGTTTGTGTGTGTTTTTGTTTGTGTGTGTGTGTGTGTGCGAGTGAGAGTGTGCGTGTGTGTGTGAAGAGTGCGTGTGAGTGGTGTGCTGTGGCGAGTGAGAGTGCTTGTAGCCTGTGTGAGTGCGGTGCGTGTGCGTGTGGTGTGATGTTGGTTCCGTGAGAGTGTGTGTGAGAGTGGTGGGGTGTGTGTGTGAGAGAGTAGTGTGTGTGCGGTGAGTGTGTGTGTGCGGAGTTTTTGTGCATCGTGTGTGTGTGTGTGAGAGAGTGTGTGTTGTGTGTGTGAGTGTGTGTGTGAGTGAGAGTGTGCCGTGTGTGTGTGAGAGGAGTGCGTTTGAGGTGGGTGTGCGAGGAGATGCGTGTGCCCTGTGTGAGGCGTGTGTGTGTTCGTGTGAGTGTGTGTGTGTGAGAGTGAGTGTGAGATGTGTGTGTGTGTGTGGAGAGAGTGTGTGTGTGCGTGTGAGTGTGTGTGTGCGTGAGAGTGTGTGTGCAGTGTGGGTGTGTGTGTGCGTGAGAGTGTGTGTGTGAGTGTGTGTGTGCGTGAGAGTGTGTGTGTGCGTGTGAGTGTGTGGGTGTGTGAGTGTATTGAGTGTGTGTGTGAGTGAGCGTGTGCGTACAGTATTATTTTATGCCCCCCCCCCCCTTTTTTTTTTACCAAAGATCCTTGTTTTTTGTTTTAAATTTTTGTGTAATTCAATTTTATTATCAAAAAAGGCTAATTCATTTATAAAACTTGAACATTTTATGAATACATTTAAACATATCTTTAATCTCATGTAAAAAATATATATATATAAAACAACGTGTGTTCTTAGTAAATAGAGTCCTTCAGAATAGAGCTTCAGAGCACAGTTAAAACAAATCATTGGATTGCTTTGTCAAATAAAGTCCTAAACGAACGTGGAGGAAGAGCACAACAGTCAAATTAAAACCGTGCTGATATTCAGTACAATAGCACGCTTGCTGGTTGTGCTAATGACTATAACAGTATGAGATTTACTATAGCAATTAATATGAAAACAATAACATGTGAAAGTATTATTTATCACATTGCATATTCTATTTTAATATAAAACAGTAATGCATTTCCTCTCATCATTTTTGCAATTTCAGAGATCCAATTAAACCAGACTTTTATTTAGGCAAAAACTCAAAGGTCTTCGCTCGGTTCCCTACTCTAGATGAAATACTCAAGAGCGTTAAATTACCATGTGTGTGTATGTAAGACTTCACAGAGCGTCGTCTTCAGTGCGTTTGTAAATCAAAGTCAGCCAGATGCTGTTGTTTGTCAAAAGTTCCTGCTGCTTGTTCCTGCTGCTTGCGCTCATTGATGCACTGGTGTGGTCTTGTTCCTCTATCTAGGGTAACAGTGTTCTCGCAAGACGGGCTGCTTCAGGTCAGTTGTGAGATAGTTGAGGATATTTCTTCTGCGTTGCATGCCATAGTTTTTAACAGTCTCGTATCTTTCTTTCTCTGACAGTGCAAACAAACATGATTTGATGTTCCTGTGTCTCCTTTTTCCTCCAGGTATAACAGCGAGTCAGTGTGTCACCTTCAAGAACAGCCCGTAAGTATCTCTGACGTCTCTAGACTCGTCCTCGGTCATGGTGTTCCCACAGATACAAAGTCAAAGATCTGACTGGATTGTAGGGATGTAACGATATTATCAATATTGTGATATCTCGATATTATCGTGCTTATTCCTGCGATAGACGGTGTTTTTGGTTCCGCCCCCCACCGTCGTTTTGATTTTTTTATAGTAACAAAAATAATTTAGCCTAGTTCAGTTAGAGGACAGACACTTTTAAAAACTAAACGCTCAATGGAGCGTGCCGAACCGTGCGTGAACGACAGGTTCTGAGCAGGAGTCAGATTTGATTTATCACGTGAGGAGAGCGAGTCGAGCTGACGGACGAGAGCGAGGAGAGAAAGACAAGACGATGGCAGTGTGAGCGAGTGAGCACTCTCTCTCACACACACACTCTCTCTCACACACACACACTCTCTCTCTCACACACACACTCTCTCTCACACACACTCGCATCTCACACCACTCTCTCTCCACACACACTCCTCTCACACACCACCTCTCTCACACACACACGCTCTCTCACACACACACACACACACACGCACACTCTCTCTCTCACACACACACACACTCTCTCACACACACACTCTCACACACACACACACACTCTCTCACACACACACTCTCTCTCACACACACACACACTCTCTCTCACACACACACTCTCTCTCACCCACAACTCTCTCTCACACACACACTCTCACGCCACTTCGCATCGCTCACCTACATTATTTTGAAAAGCCTATTGAAACATTCGTTTGTTATTTATTTGGTTCCACAGTGTTTGCTGATTACTTTATTTAACTTTGTGTATTTTATTTATTTTATTTTACATCAAGGTGTATATGTCGTGCCTCCAAGCTTTCTTATTCGTTTAGCTAATAAACGTTCTATGTTTCTTATTTATTTGGTTCCACAGTGTTTGCTGATTTTCAGTTTTATATACCTATTTAAACTTTGTGTAGCCTAAGTAATTTGTTATTTTATTAGGCATAGGCCTATATGGTGTATTTTTATTCGTTTTGTTAATAAAAGTTCTGAGTTTGACGTTGTTGTTGCTTGAATTGAATCAATGTCGAATTGCTCCTAATTTGAAAGTGAAAGTAAAACGCGCACGGCGCTTTTTAAAGCTATTTGAAAGCCAAGAAATCAGAGGAAAAGAGGGAAAACTCAAACAAACAATAGCTTGACGCCGAATTGCAGCAATTCAATTGCAGCTAATTTGAAAGTGAAAGTAAAATGTGCACGGCACTTTTACAAGCCATTTGAAAGCTGAGAAAAGAGGGAAACTCAAACGAACTAACACCCCCGCGGTGATACCGGTGTTGTCACACGTCGATCAACCGGTGGGAAAATTTCCTCACCATCACAACCCTACTTGTTATTCTAACATAAAAGGTCTTTAAAGTTGTGTTTTGGGTCATTATGCTTTGGCACAGTATCTCAAACGAACTCAAACCGAAAGCACAATATGCTTCATCTCTTCATCAAGTCTGTTTCAAAGCGAAGCGCGCACTTCGTTCAGACGATCAGCTCGTGATCCGGTGTTTTCCGCGTCTCAGAACGACTCGTTCACACTGAATGAATGCAGTCCACTCCTTTATTTCACGTGCTGTGGGTTCAGTGCGCGTTTGGGAGCGCAACAGACACCAGTTAGGCTTTATTTTCACGGCCGATGATTACAGCGTTTCACTAGATTTGTAGCGAGACGTGTTTTTGTGAACATGTTTTGTCTGAAGCTGTAGTTTCCTTCAAAAAAAAAGCTAAAAGTGCAGAATGAATTTCTGACAGCTAGCGGTTTAAATGCAGTCCAAATTCACAATATCTCTTCCAAGTGTAGAAATTAGGAAAGAAGTATTGTAATTTCCCTACTGTAGTGTAAAGTAAAAATAATATACCTGTGAGGTATTCATTTTCAGTTGTTTTACACAATGCAGTTGTTTTGCAACATATGGCTATTACTGTTGTTATTATTATTCTATTCTAATTAGTTT
This sequence comes from Sinocyclocheilus anophthalmus, assembly GCA_018155175.1. Lineage (NCBI taxonomy): Eukaryota > Metazoa > Chordata > Actinopteri > Cypriniformes > Cyprinidae > Sinocyclocheilus > Sinocyclocheilus anophthalmus. The sequence continues at coordinate 877,383 of JADLZN010005853.1, forward strand.
GGCTACCTAAAACCCCAGTGTGAATGTAATTTAAACTGAGACAGTATACCACAAATAAAAAGAGGGTTGAGTCCCCTTTAAAGTTCAGGAAGTTTTCTTGGTTAAGGACATGGGTTGCCACTCTTAATTATGAACTCTAAAAGTGCATTAGAATAATTGTCATTTTTGTTCCAATTCTTCATTCGTCTTTTTTTTTTTTTAAATATCGCAATAAATACCGTACCGTGGACTTCATATCGCGATAATATCGTATGGTGAGGTTTTGATATCGTTGCATCCCTGCTGTATTGTGCTGATGATGTGTGCTGTTGATGTTCAGGAGGTGTGAGACCCGGTCGAGCGTCTATCAGATCAGATACTTCAACACCTCAGCCGCTCACAGTACGTATCCGCTCATGCTCTGCATCTCTGAAATAAGCTCTGGTGCTAAAGAGTGGTGCGCAGCAGCAGCAGTTTTGCATTACTTTTTAGTCATGACAAGACTGTGTGCCATTCCCTTCACAGTTTATTGTTCGTAGCATACAGCGTCAACACAATTCCTTCACTTCTTTAAGGTCACTTGTCTGTTGAAGGTCAGGGTCAGGCATCACTGATACACACAAGTCTTGATTTTGTGGCCTTTATTGTTTAGTCATAAGTCACATTTCATTGCGCTGACACTGCTGATTGTATTCCTGAAATAATCATCTTATTTCATGTTCAGCTCCGATAATACAACTCTCTATGTAATAAAATATGTGTAGCATTTCAACAAATTGAACAAACATTGGAAAAAGAGAGTAGTTTCTGTGTAAACTTATAACTGTAAAATGCATGCATGTGTACACTGTGGACTGCAGAGACCAAAAAAATCAGTTAGCAATTAAACAAGTTTCCTTTCTACTTTTTTTTCTATATTTGGTATTATGTTTGATCATGTCTTCAGATGGGTTTCTGCTGATCTTAAAAAGTATTAATTTGCATAAGGCCTTAAGAAGTCTTTATATAGTCTTCTTGGAGCACAAATTCTTTATAAAGTCATGGCATTAAATGTTGCATACACTGCAACAAAAAAAAAATTATAATAATAAAAATATCTTCCCCAGTATTTTTTGTCTTGTTTTCCTGTACAAATATCTATACATAACTTAAATCAAGATACTTTTATTTCAGATGCAAAATGAAGATTAAAGCCTTGTTCAATTTCCCAGAAAATAATGTATGATTAAATGAAGCGAGTTTGATTAAAATAAGAACATATACAGTATCTATGAATAGGTTATGAAAACTTTTTTCCATTGGAATCATGTTGATTTTTCTGGCCCCATTGTTAGATATGTGTTCTTGTTTTAATCAAACTCTTCATTTTGATCGATTTCTCAGAAAACAAGACGACTTGTGTGATTTTGCTTCTCCAGTAAAGGCATCTTGGTTTAAGAATCGTTAGACGTTTGCCCTGGAAAAAAGACAAAAATACTGAGAAAAAGATGCATTAATTTTTTTTGCAGTGTGATCAAAATGGTCTTTTCTAAAATGAATTAAATTTAATGGACATCTGTTGCGAGTTGTATTTTAAAAATTTGAGGTGTTGCTGATGCAGCTCATTTAGACATTTATAGAACTAATTGTGTTCCCTTCGATTTTCTTTACTTGGTTTTAAAAGTGTCTTAAATGTACCTTCCTGAAACCCGATTCAGTGGTGTAAACACTCTAGAGCGCTCTCTGTTGGTTAACACCTGTCTACAGTTGCACAGCACACAACTTCCACATTAACTGTCTTCTGCGATTGCAGGGAATGAAGTTATTACAGTGAAAACACCAGCGTTTGCCGAGTCTGTCACAGAGGGAGATGTCAGGTGGGAGAAAGGTAAGTTCATCAGGTGTGCAGGGCAGACGTCTCGCCCCATTGAACCCCGTTAACCCTGTTCTGTGTGTCTTTAGCTGTTGGAGACACAGTCTCTGAAGATGAGGTCGTCTGTGAAATTGAGACCGATAAGGTAAGAAGCACACTTTTTTTTTATCTTAATCAGGGATTTCTATAAATACTGTGACTTTTCAAGGCTGGAAGTTGTAACTTGGAGTTTAATTGTTGATCTGTGTGCACGATCATCAGACGCGCGTCTTTGGCCATTGTGTAGCATATAGGGCTGTAAAAAAAATTTTTTTTGAATTTCAAATATTCGTCGAATAAAAAAAAAAAAATCAAAGTAATTTAAGGTCTGCATCAGCCGTCAGGCAGCCTTATCAGTGGCACACGAGATGCGATGACGATGTAAGTGTCATTGGTTGCATTTGAATGCTTTTGTTAACCTATCCAGTTGAAGCCACTAGATGCGGCGCTGCTACGTTGTTCATTCAAAATATTGCGGAAAAAGAGAACATCAATGTGGAGATGATGTTGTTTACGTCAAAACTGAAACCAAGCCGTTCACACAGAACACATATTTATCACATTTTCTAGAGGGACATCTATCAGCGTTGCACTCGCGTCTCGCACAAGAGAGCGGCATGTTTTAGAAAGCCATGTAAAATTAATGTAAGTTCAACTTTTAAAAAACATGTCTAAAGACGTTATGGCGGTTTTCCCATCCCGCTGCATCTCATGTTTTTAAATGAAGAAAGTAGCCTACTCTGTGATT